>JABASD010000193.1:0-104950 GCA_019776165.1 Pogonognathellus flavescens
TTCCCGGTCCCCCAATAATTTCATCCATTTCGTCCATTTCATCCACTGGATGGATAAAATTGACACATTTAATTTCATCCGGAAGAAATGGAACCTTGCTATTTACATGATGAAGAAATTGAATTAAATTTCAAAAGCAAAAGCAATTCTGCTTGTACTAAGAAATGCTAGTTGCATAATTCGAAACTTTGTTATTAAGTATCCTAAGATACTTTTATACGAATGGGTCGTCTGCGTGTCTATCTTTCTCTCTGTATGTTTAAAAACGGAGTCAATCGATTAACTCCTAAAATTGAACTTAAGCTGTATTTAAGGGGCTCGAGCAGAGCACTCGCCATACTTATATATATCTGGAGTTTTCCATTATCCTAGATACACCCTTAGGATACTTACTTTACTTCCATTTAAAAATGGCTGGCTTAATTTGCTTAGAATGCGTAGGTGTACATATCCATAAAAATATTTGGATCAATATTATCATTTTCATTTTATTGCAAATATTATAGCTACTAGAAATACCTAGCAGGAAATGCATAGTACAGTATAGTAGTAGTACAGTTGGATTTTTTTCCATAGATAGACTGTAATATAGTAGATAAGATACTTTCCAGCAAAAGTTATGCATTAGTTTCGCAAACAAGGTAGTTTTAGAGTTGTGTCTGGAAAAATACACCTAAGGCATTATACTGAAGTGCAGGCGAGTTACATAATAAACATTTTAGCTTTCAGAAAACTATATACGTTGACATTTTCAACTTAGTTTTACCTATATCCTTATTCGTGTATGAAAACTACATATTATATTACCTATAAATTATTTTCGGTGTAGATACATTTACATTATATAAAAATACATTTAATTTTTGTTTGCCACAGTACGATCCGCTGTGTATCTCTTGGGCATTGACCTGTTCATCATATTCTTGCAAATATTTTACGGATGTAAACTACTCGTGGCAGTTTTTGACGTAAGTGATTACTCAAGAGTTTCAGCATTGTCTTTCCATGGAGAAATTTTCAGTATGAATGATTTATCTAATTTGTACGTGACTTTGCACAGAATAACTACAATAAGTGTCGAAGGTGGTACTACCCTTCCATCCTTATCTACGGAGTAGAAGTTGTTATTATTCTTCTCTACGTCTCAGCTCTACCCAGCTCTCCGTACTTTTATTATTTCGTTCCTATTTCCTTAGTGTACAAAGTCTATTTATTTTGGCCTGTGAAGAAATTCTTAGAAGATGAACCATTTTCAGGTCTTATGAACGAACGCACACGACTTATAAGACCTGTTAACTATTAGATGCGGTAGAACAATACAGCTCTATCATTATTTAAATCACTTTACAAAATACCTTCACATTTTACAAATGTAAATGCATACACAAGTACTGATTTATACTTAGAATATATTTTACTTTATTTGAAGAATGTGGAATCTCATGTACAATTTACATTTACTTACAGAGTTTATGAATGAACAAATTGTCCGAATTTATATTTCATTTCAGAAATATTATGTGATTGATTGCTTTGTGTTTATGAAAATCGCTCAAATGTATTGTAATTTACTTGTAATATAATAATGTTATAAAATCTATCCATCTATTATCCATGTAAAAATAATTTCCGGTTTTTAGTAGGAGTTAGAAAGAGGGACTTTGCCATAATTTCAATAAACACCATGTCCGTAATAATCCAATTAAACTTTTGTTTGAAGAACTTCTTCAAGCTCCTTGTTGTTAGATTCGTTTGATCCGTTTTTAGTAGATTTGCTTTCGTCGCGACCGGATATACTGTAAGCAAGAATGAAGGAGTACAGTTTGTAAGAATACAAAATGAGAAGTAAGATAGACATTCGCTTCATCAATTCCTCGCTGTTTGAGCCACTCCAGACCAAATATCCCCCGACAGTTGTAGAGAAAGTCAACAGAAGAAACTGAAGAATGACCCAGATTCCTAAATCAACCGGATATTGGCTTACCTATGTGAATCAACATATTTACATTTCTTATTACGCAGCAAAGGTAAATGTACCGTAATTTTGAATATTTACCTAATTTGCATGCTCGAGTTACTTTAATATTTGTTTGCTTCAATGTATTGATACAATCAATCGAATTACTAGCTACTACAATTGAATAACAAAAATGACAAAATCTACGTCTGCCATAAGCTCTACGATTTGTCAGTGGGCTTTAAGTTAGTCGCAGGCTGCATTTCTATTGCAATTATTTTCCATGTGAAATCTGATTCTTTGTTTTAATTTTCAATTTGCACACAAAAACTTTTCTAATATGAAATCAAATAATGTTTGGGTAAAAGCATGAATATTCAATATGAAAATTAAAACTACAGCAGCAAAACTATAGCTTAAAGCAGTACCCGCGCACAAGTCTTAAGTAAGGCAGCACAATATTTGCACAACTCTCTCCGAGTTTAATTAAAATTCAGTTTTCCATTTTTACTTGCAAGTAAGATGTCAGCCATTCTCTTATGTGCGTCATATTGTTCATGCTCTACATAACTAAAATAACAATTAAGTTAGCTAATTGTATAGGATTTAGTTTAATTGCTTACAACGCCTGGATTCTTGAGAGTTTTCATCAAGGCTCTGCATATGGTTAAGTCAACGATGAAGTACAGTGTCAGCAAATATAGGACAACACATTCAGCGTCTTAAAAAAATAACCATATAATTTTGTCTTCAGTACACGTGTTCTTTATATAGCTACTACAAATTATTATAGTTTTTTTCAGGTAAATAATACTTGTGAAAACATTCATTTTTGATTCTTACTTTGGCCTTGTTGGTGTGTGTACGATTGCTCCCATGTAACCATGAAGTAATTTTCAAGTGGATTGATCATCATCACAATGAAAAAGACTCCCACTGCTATGCCAAGAGAAGCCCTGAACTACGAAATTACATTTCAAAAAAACGATTTAACTGATTTGAACCATATATAAAATTTTAACAAAGTTAATCATTGTTAATTCTGTCTGTATATAACATTTTCTACAAAATTTCCGTCTTACAGATTCTACATTGGCAAATTGTTTTGCCTTTTTCATATATTCGTCTTGTTTTTTCTCCATGATGTTGTCGTGTCTATCAATCCAACTTGAATAGAAAATTGGTATAAACAAGCATAATATACAAACTTGAGAAAAACCTTGGGATCAAAACAACTTGATTCTTATTGCCTCTTATTACAAAAAGGAATGCATATAAAAACACATTATTTTAACATAATGATCCTCAACCTACATTAATTTAAGCAGCATATCGTTGGAATGAGTAATAAAGTCGACACAATAAAGTAATAGACATAACAATCATCAATTAAAATAGAAAGCTTTTGCGAATTCATTACACAACACATCACAATTTAATTCTGTGTAGAAAACCTTGTTACTTATATAAATCATCATCCGATTGCATGCTTTGATGTACCTACTGTTTTGCGCAACAAAGGCTGCCGATTTACTTCAGCCAAACTGTGCGAAGAACATAAAGCGTCTTTCATAAATAAAGTACCTACCTAGTAGTCCCTAACTTAACACAGGCTAATTGTAGAGACAAACCTAATTCATTATTTCTCACTTCATCCTCTCTCTCTCTGGTCTCTCTACATACATCAACGCATAATATGTAGTAAATAAACCATTAATTAGTCAATGAAGGGAGAAAAGTTTCATAGGTATGCTGAAAGGGAAAACAGTAAATTCGCATGTTAATTAGTAACCGAAAATAATACTCATGTTAGATATTATCCTACATATTATTACATCAGGATATTTACAGCATATTTTATGTACTTACTAAAAACACATTGAATGTGCCAGGTCATAAGTCATGAAGGAGTTTACCAATTTACCCCATCTTAGAACTGAGCCTTTCAATGGAGTTATATACGTGTACCAAGTTTGAAGCCATTACCTCACTCAACCCGTTCTTGAGTTGTTGTAAACACCTAAGGAAAGACAGATGTACACAAAGCGTATATACTACACATGTATAAGTTGTTTGTTAAAACTTATCAAATAAACGTTTCTTGACGAAACTTAACTACACAGAGTATAAAATACAAGCATCAAATAATAATAAATATTGGTAGTAAGTAGATATGTGGATAGTTTGTCTGTAGCAAATTTACTAATGGAATATTAAAGTCGTAATAGTGTGTAACGTGGTGTAACTGTCTCGTTGATTCTTAAGCGATTTTCTTCATTACTTTAATGCGTTGCTTATTAAATGTGCTCCCTTCTTCCTATTACCATGTCTAACTAGGGCAAATTAGTTTCGCACATTCGTTTTTGCTAATTAAACGAGTCTCTGTCGAATTTGGAAGTGGATTGCATGAAAGATTTTAACTCATAATGAAGTGAGACACATGTAGGAAACGAATATGTATAAATTATGCAAGAGAAGTTTCATATCGTATATGAGTACATTATAGTTCTCATTTAGTTTGCAAATTGCCTCGAAGCAGATTGAAGTAAATGTCAGAGAGCATATTTGTCAAAAACATATTTGAATTCTATTGTGTCTTGTGAAGCAGCTAGCTGTTTTCTTCCATTATATCTTTACGTCTAGTCTATCAAATTCTCATATGGAAGTTGAAAAGTTCCAAGTTTCATAAAGAATATCAAACAGTTTCCTTTCCAGTATCTCTATTACTACTGCTGGTAATTGCATTCTACCAACAGGAAAGAAGCCTCGCTATCTGTATTACTGTACTCTACTCCAATAACCAGATGGCAAATAGGGAAAATTAGATTTCCGCCTACATGAAATAAATGTAGCACATCATGATCATCAGCGTTTGTGATACGCATATATGATATAATAATGAGATGGGATGAAAAGAGAAGAGTCTGGTGGATGAAAGGTTTTTAAGATAAGCATACGTGTAGTAAATTCCGTTCTTCTTCCGGATGCGATGTAGTACAACATTACACAATTGTGCCTTAGTGGAATTTCTCTCATCAAGTCTCAACTGACTGTTGAAGTAGCTCTAGGCGTTAAATCTGTGTATTACATGGCCTTAAAACATGTACTACATTTTCACTGAGCATGACCTTTGGCATATATACCGATATCCATGCAAACAAGTAGCTTGTAGAATTCACAGTGGGTGTATGTATCTGTGGTCTTAAACTACAGCTCGTACTACACGGATCTGGTACTACACACGAATCTGTATACTTGTTTGCAGAGTCAGTCAGCCATCAGATGTGTATTCGAAGAAATATTTTGCGCAGCATCTCTCACTCGCTTTCTCTCTAAACTCTCTCTAACTCTATCTGCATCTGGCTCTGGCTCTTTTTACCTTTTCCTACTGCTCCAGCTCCATATAATACAACTACAGTCCAGCCAGTCGTGAATTCACGTATAAAAGCAGTTCTACTTTTGCAACTTTCGTCTACGAAGACTACCCGCTATCTTTCTCCTTACTCAATCATGTTTTCGCTTCCTTTCACTCGCACAACCAACTTGATGCTGGAAATTCTCTATCTGATATCTTTAGAATGCTCGTATTTCTTTCAACTACTGTTTGGGTTCCCATTTCCATTGCCTTACAAAATGCTCTACTACTGCCACTGCCAGCTTTAACTCGGCTGTAAATTCGATCAGTCTATTTTTCGAGTCCACAGAAACTTTCTTAGTCCTCTTGGTAGTCTTCGCAGTCCAGCAGATGTTAGTCTGCATTTTCACTGTACATACTACTACTGTGCTAAATAATACACTGGTTGACCTGTTGCCGTTTTAAAAACAACTGGAACATAGTGCACGTACATAATTGACCTGTTGTTGGAGTTCATTTCCTTCATTTCATATACATACACGTGTGTGTTTAACTCTCAACTTTGTTTTTCCCGATGGAACCGTCACACGCTTATAAATATTAAGGAAAGTAAGGCAAAGTGAGATCGAATTGAGCCGACAGGGACGGGAAGGAAACACTTTTATATTAAACACGTAGGATAAAGGATAAACGAATGCCCGAAAGCTTCAAACTCACTCACCTCTCGTCGTCGTCACCTCATTCTATAAATGCATGTTCCACCAGTCTAATCCAGAAGTAATTTCTATTAGCGGGTAGATGAGTACTGCGTCGTGCGTCATGAAGATATTAACTTCCCATACGGTTTTGTCCTGTCTCTTCATCATCTTCAAACTATCACGTTTGTCGACTGCAGCTGAAACTGAAACGTGTTCACGTTAGTTCAATTTACATGCTTACATTTTTTATTACTGCATGAACAAATGTACTCGCATGCCATAGTTATCAATGTAGAAATGTAAGTACCTTAAGGGGTACTTACGTAAAGTACTTGAGTAAACTTCGCTAGTCAGCTTTATTTTCTTATTTAATGAAATAATGTTATGGTATGGGCATGAGATTTGTAATTGGTAATGTAATATCGTAATTTAAAATGTAGTACTGTAATATTATGAGAATGTTGCAATGAAATTGAGATTTCAATTGAGATTCAATAACATTTATTTGTTTCCAGGCGAAATCCAATTTAAACGAATGTGTCCACCTCCTATACACAGTTCGCGTTCACAACATTCACTACGAAAGAATTCCTCGACAAAATTGGATATTTTCATAAGTCTTGCTTACACACATGAGAATTCTGCTCAGGTTCCCGGATGTAACTTTTATAATAACAGTAACGCTCTATTAGGCGGAGTACATATTACAGAAAAGCCTTGGGATTTTTCCACTTCCCAGCAGTGCAGCCACCCAGTAACGGTAAAAATTAATTTACTTTTTCAATAAAAAGGATCAAGTCTCAATGTGAAGCGTAATACCTCGGTTTAAGTATGTATCAGATAGGTACTATATCCGAATAAAATCTCTTTTCCAGTTTCTAAAGTACTTCGATTCAAAGTGGGTAACAACCCCGATATGTCGACATGAGATTGGAACAAGACTTCCAAGAATTGGACATGTTAAGCCGTCAAATGTATACCTGTGGCACAATTTCACTCTTTTTCAAGACCGCATTCAATTTACAGACAAAATCACGAACTACAATCTTTCTCTAGAAGGAATTGCATGTAGCCACACTCAGAAGTTTGTTCAGCTTGTTATTGTGACATCAATTGGTAAGAAAATTGGATCATTAATAGTTTCTGTAATTGCAAGGGAAGTTAATTAATTTACTTTTTCAATTTTAGGTACAGCTTGTAGATTAATTGTTCAACAGTACAATGTTGACATTAGAAACTTAGGTTGCGACTACACTAATTTTTACGAGCATCGTGCTTGCGGAGTTTACAATTGCTCCCAGAGCCATCGTATCATTGAAGACTTGAAACTTATTAGAAAACCAGTGCGATATACTGAAGTGATTGAAGAAGAAAAAGAGGAGGAGTCTCCTCAAGAAACTATTGTTGATAAACCCAAAGTTGAGCCCCCGAATGGAATCTCAGAAGCCAGTGAGACTACAACCAACGGAAATACACTTCATGACGAAACCATGTCGCTTGGTGAGATTATTGTAACCGCAGGATTTCCTATTGGTGGTCTCATTCTAATATTGTTCGGCTTGTGCTGTCTGCGAGAGCAATACGCAAGGTATAAGCACAACACGCAAATCGATTAACCCACACGTATACCTAACACCTAAATACATTACTTTGTGCTAATGGAATTTAATGTACTTTACTTTACTTTACAGACATGGACATGAGTGCAAAATTGGGATTTAATGCTCCCATGTACGAAACTACGGGTAATGGACTGTGACTCCAAAACTTCCATATTGTACCTTGAGGAAATGAGAACGAGTAGAATGAATGAGCTGTAAAGGATTACGAAGGGGTGAGCTGACACTAAAAGAATTAGTTGCGGTGCTCAGCTCACATCATTTCACACAAGACATGTCATATTCATATCATCGAGCTTTGTCCTATAAATGCGAAGAAAAATCAATGCATACTATTTGGATAACTTACGAATTATTGCTATACGAATGTCTAATGCCTGTAATATCGCGTGATTTCCTTCTCCCGTAGATTCACTATATAGCTTCCAAGCTCCATCTCCCTTTCCCATTTTCAAGAAAGTCCATTTTATGTAAAATCTTAAACTTTTGTTAGAGTGTATATCTGCACTTCTCAGTTTTTGGTTTACAACTTTTTGTATAGCTACATGTACATGTAGTAGGTACACTTACAAAATAAAAAATGAAGTGTATACTACAGTAAATAAATCATTATAAACTAAACGCAAATTATAATGAAGTAACCAAAATAAAAGATCTAAACTGAATTTTCGAAAGCACTGTTTTAAAATCTATATCCTACCAAAAACTAGAAACCCGATGCACTCCCATCACTATCAACCCGATTCATTCTCACCACTACCAACCCAAATACACATAGACAGACACTATGCCCATTCCTATAACGTAGCTGTCGCTAATTAATAATTGGAAAGAATGCTACTAAATACCAAATTATTATAGAAAGTACATAATAGTATAAGTTCTATATATACAAATATAGATACAGTTTCTCCTTGTAAAGGAAGAATATTTTCAACATGACGACTTTATCGTAGACACAATTCCCTAACAAAGAAATTAGCAGTAATTAATTACATATTACATCTTACAATTAACCTTGTATTTCTTAAAGGTTTAAATACAATATACAGAAATGATTTCACAAAACTTTTACTTCCACCTCCATTTTTCCATTCATAAAACATTAAAGTTGGTAGTATACGTATTTGTATTTTATGCGTTTTATGAAAACAGTTGTGTAAATGACTTGTCCAGTGCAGTGGAGTATCTCGCTCCAAACATGTACCATGCACCTATAATATACGTAATATGTACACACTCACTAAATGGAGTTATAGATTAGATGGTAACATCGGTTTTGTTGTACCTATTGATTGAAAGACTAGAATAAAGAAAACTTAAAATACTAAATAAGGAAAGTTATTGTGCATATGATGAAATCTTTATACCTTTGCAATACTTAATTACTTTTACATCAAGGTGCCCACTCGACAATTCGCAAAAAAATAAAATGATACAATTCAATTAATTTCTTTATGTAAGTATATGTAGGTAAAGTTATAAACTCCAGGTTTTCTTCCTGTACTTTGGGTAAACTGTAAGTTTTTTCGTAAATAGGACAATTAACATTTTAGCCATGTACCTTGATCCAAGGAAAATTTCGAGATGTAATTTACGTGTGTATGAAATCGTTGTTTAGGTTTATTCGAGGAACAAAGCAGGAATACCTAATTTTATTTGTAGTATTCGCAAAATGCGGTGCCTATTTACTTACCTACATACATGAGAGGATGAAAGTCATGAGACTAGAGAAACTTTGTGTAATGTTCATGCAGCAAAAGGAATTAACCATGTAATCCTGAGATGAATTATTTATTATGAACGATAAGAACATTTAAGGTTGCTCTAGACATAATGAACTATACTACATTATTAATACATTATTCTGACTGAACTGTTGGATAAATTCACCCAAGACTCTTGTAATATACAATATTTAGAATGGAACATGGTACTCATGTAAATATTTAACGTCTATTTTTGCATACTGATATTACAGACTGTACTGCTCTTTCCAATACACAACAGTAATTTAATTCTCGTATACATAAATACTAGAATAATAGCACAGTCTACAGTATAATACTATAGTACATATGCATAGGTACTTATAGGTTGTAGGTAATAATTTTAACAAATATCTGTAGGATGAAGTTGTACATTTAGGGACTTGCTGCAATGTTCGAAGAGCCAAGTCTTGGTTTGTAAAAATACAATCGAACAACAAATTGAAAATACAAAGTTACGATGATGTCAATTAAAATACCCCACTTGAATGCATAGCATAGGTAATAAAACCCAAATACGTCATTTGTAAATTCGAAATCGCGTATTTGTAATGGGACCGTGTCGTTCATTCCGAGAGTTTTGAGAGTGTCGAAAGAGATGATAAAAAGACTCGCAAGAGACAATATCGTGATGATACTCCAGCCATAAAATACTGAATCTGAATTTGCACCCTAAAGAAAATACAAAAGAATTTACACATGTAAATTTATAACATTCTTTGATATTCAAAATAAATCATTTGAATAATAGGTACAGTACCTTTTTTATGTAAATGTATAATAAGATGGACATGATGATTCGACCGATTCCTGCCAAAATGGCTATCGAGGACATTGAATACAGGTAGAAACTTAAATTGTTTACAGGTGTCTGTGTATAAAGATTTTCATTCATAAAGAAATTTCCTACATTGTTCATTTGTCTGAAATGCATTTGATTTTTCATGGGTAACGTGCTATTCAAAATGGTAATGGTTGTAAGCCAAACTCCAAGTACAGTTTCGAAAATCCCTAGTATCTGAAAAGAACAGGCGAAACTTCAGTTTCATGAAAATTAATACAATACCGTTGTTACTTCTAGTTTTATTCCCATGTTTATATACAGCAAACCAATATAAATTGACAGTGCAACTGTATTTTTATTATATATTTCAAGATTCTATACATAAAAATTGGAAAATTATTGGTAAATTTATTTTCTTACGGTTGAGAAGATGGCAATAGTTTTGACAGTCCTTTTTGGAACGGCTCCTGGTTTTCCGCAAAGGAAGCCGATTATAACAAGGAGACATTTTTTGCAGCAGTCGACAAATTGTTGACAGTGACACCAAGTGAAGCATCTTTTGCAGCCACATGGACTCATTCTAATGTATTTTCGATGCAAAATACCACTCTTAACAGATGAATCTATATGAAGACAAATAACTCCTTCAATTTACCTCTCCATCTTCATTCGTTTCGATTACAGCGATTTTTGCCTTCGCATTTGCACGGAAATGCATATAACCCAAGCACAATGTAAATTTACAGTTTCACTATAAGAAAGGGCAAGGAAGAACAATATCTTTGTGCAAGATGCAAGGAGTTCTTTGCCCTTGCATCTTAGGAAAAGGAATGACGGATATAAGAAGGAAACAAGTTATGAGCGACAGTTGCCCTCGCGTTCACTATGTCAGTAGTCGGTTGTTAAGTTCCATAGAGAAAGACCGCATCTGTGAGTGAAAGTACTCTGCGAGAAAATTAATATTTGACGGATCTGCGCAGTGTTACCTGCTGACAGATAAATTATCAAACAAGCAATTGATTTTGCTTTGAGAGAGATGTTATTATATGCCTTTTACCAAGTCAGCTTAAGATTACTGCTCTTTTCTTGCTATTATCTTACACTGATATCTTCTAATAGTTTCGTCTTTCTTTCTTCCCAGTCTGTCAATGCTATTTTTATACAACATGACTTCGGCTGAACACTGGATGTGAGATGGGGCATGATCTTTTCACCTTTTGTCAGTGTTACAAACACCAGCTAGCTTTTTGCTAAAGATTACCGAGAAACACAACTCCAGGGTTCCAGTTGCTATGCTTTGTGGCTTAACATCAAACATCTATGTATCTACATGAGCCAGAAGGTGGTAGACAATATTTCCTGGAAAAGTGTTACATCCCCTCAGCCTCAGATGAAGATATATTATCTACATGCATTATATTTTATATATCTTTTTGGAAACACTGCTTTTTGCATATCTTTAATCGAATACCTCCTTTATATAAGTAATGCCTGTTGTACTAGAATATATAGGTTGAAAGAAATACATACATACACAGAAATAATGGAGGTGAATATATCACACTAGTAGCGTAACCAATCTCTTATATGATTTGTGTGAAAAGTTTTCGCCAGACTTTTCAAAGAGAATCTTACACTTCAGTAAGTGCAACTTGAAAGCTGAAACTACAGATAAATTGTACAGTTTTCCGAACCAAAGGGGATTTTCGATTTTTCATTAAATAGTTTATTCAATTTAAAACGCTTCAATTGAGTTCATTCATTTTTACATCATTAGTTCCTTCAGTCTACCAGAAAGTTGAGACAAGCATGAAATCATGATGTTAAAATAAGTTTTGGATTGATGATGACTCCCCAATTCATATACTTTCATATAATGGACTACACATTCACAATATTATTTGGCAGATTAAAGGCAGCAATGAATTTAGCTTAATTTGGACGAATCAAATGCTTGGCTGCTATTGTATAGTCATTTTATTATAGGGAACATTATAATAATATGGCGCATTTTTGGAGAGTATTGTATGGTTCTAGTTCTGAGAATGTTTCATCAGTACGGAGCAACTTTGTCCAAGTAGCTGATATGCTTCTGCAAAATCTTTTGCACCAGACGCTTGAACTTTAACTTCTTTTTCAACTTCTTTATCTTCTTCTTCTTCTTCTTTCGGTACTTTTTGTATTCTGCAAAAAATATTCAATGTATTCTAAACTGTAATCGATTTCAACTATATTACATTACAGTAACCATATTGCCATTTTAATTCATTTCAAATTTCGAAGGAGCAATAAGTAAGGACAACAATTTTAATTTTTTACTTTGTTTTGCAAAAAATCACACAAAAAATAATTTTCCATAAACCACGCATGCATGGCTTGTACTTTTAATTGCTGCTTATTTGCTGAGGCTACTGAAATTAAGTAAAAAATTACGTTTAGAGCCGAGAACTTCCGCATCTGTTACAAATGTTCCTTTAGGATATCCGTGAGCATGGTATTTTCCAGCATAAGGATGCCATCCGTGTGTGTCTCCTCCTCCCCATCCGTGACTATGTCCACCGCTCCCGTAGCCGTGCCCATCAGAGAGCCATTCGGTGTAACTATTTCTTTGGATTAATTGCAACATTGTGTACAAGTTTGTTTCACTTTCCTCTATGCTTCACTTAATGACCACATGCAATACTTGTGTGAGTATACATCTGTCTGTACCTGTTGGTTGTGCATGGTGTGTTTACGTAGAATGTGGATGTGAAAAGTTTTTCGATCACAAAGTAATTGCACCATACAATGGTTAAAAAGCAAGAAGTACAGATGAAAGAAGAAAATTGACGAAGTTTTTTACTTCTAGCGAAATGTATGGAACTACATTGTATTTATTTCATTTTTAAATCGTGTATAAAAATAGTATAAAATATATAACGGTTTGTCAAACTACTACCTTGTCCTAATAAAGAAAGGTAAAGTATAAATATTTTTTATATTAAGTATACGATAAGCTTACACATGTATCAACAAAAAGAATGTCCAGTTATAAGTAGGAAAGGTACAGTGCGTCAAATAGTAATAAAGTAGTACAGTTGCCAGAATTATGTAGGTATGTCACTTGAGATTTTGTTTGTTACACTAAGGAACAACCGTAGATGGTAAGTCACTTTAACATAACATAAAAATAAAACATCGTATAGGTAATAGTATTAAATTTCTTTGTCATAAGTGTCTTGGTTTACGTGTTACCACCATTCTAATGCCTGAATCTTTTTCTGGAGAAGCAAACTCAACAATTTCTTCAATTCCACTTTGTTTTGTAAGAGGGCAATTTTCTTTTTCGCTTTCAGCTTTAGAATTTCAAATTTGAGCTTATGTTTTTCATGCTCATAATCTTCATGGCCGCCCCAGCCATGGCCGCCATGGCCACCGCCGAAACCACCATGTCCATGATGCCCGCCGAAGCCATGATGATGGCCTTTACCCTTATGGTGACCAGTACTGAAATGAAATTCTTGAGAGTAGCCTCCTTTTCCGTGTCCGTGTCTAGAACGTTGAGGATAATGAGCATGATGTCCTTTGTGATGTCCCTTATGATGATGTCCGTGTCGTGGAAGAGGAGGACCTCCATGACGGCGGTAGGGGTATGGGGGTGGTCTGCCATGGCCAAAGCTGCATTGTAAAAAGTTTACTAACATTTGTAGTTGTATTTCCCATTGCATATCGTGCTGTACAATATTTTCCATAAGGGTAGTGAGTGCAAAGGGACAAAATTCAAAACACATTCGCTATACACACGTTGAAACTTTCTGCTAGCGTAATATAGGAACCTTCATAATCTGAGAATCTGCTCGTTAAAAAAGAGAGTCTACGAGAGTCTTGAGGCAAGTCTCCAGATAGTCAAGTAAAATAATGTATGTCAAGTGCCTTATACATATGGCAGGTCTGTTCAGTCTGAGTCAGAGTCAGTACGAGTATAAAATGTAAAATACATATGTCACAGTCAGCTATATGAAATAGTAGAGATTTGTAAGTCAGTATTGTCAGTTTGTCAGTTGAGTGGTTGAGTCAAGTCAGTTGTCAGGCAATTTCACATAAATTACAGTTTTAGGTAGGTATGTCATAAGTCAGAGCCGTCATTTCCACCCGAAGGTACGATAAGTCCGTATAATCATACAAATAATATATTCTAGAGTAGTAGTAGACTAACAATTTATAATAGTGTTCTTTGGGTTTGTAGATGGTACAATGCTTCACTACTTGTATAAACTAACTGCGTGAAGGATAGAAATTTAAGATATTCTTTGTTGAGAATGTAAATACTATTTAGGTATAGAAACTTTCTAGATCCGAATGTATCTCTGTCTGTTTCTGTTTGTATAAGTCTGCTAGATTTTCGCTACAGAGATTTTCGCAGGTGTTCTATTTATTCATGGTTGATTTGATTTCTATATAATGTGTGCCAATCTTCCTTCTCCTCCCGACAACCACCGACTGAGGCAGCCTGCAGCAGACAGATGTCTAGAAAAACTCGAGATAGTCAATGGCTTTTGTGACCAGTTGTGCTCCAATTTCAGCTGCGTTGTATGCGAGAATCTTCTTCCATTTCTTTGTTCGAGCCTTCATGCGGAAAAGCTCGACTCTAAGGGTTTGCACTTCTGGATCAGAGTCAGGATCATATCGTGAACCATCATCGTCATGATGATGTCCATGGACATCTTGGGAATGTACTAGGTGATGGACGTGATGCGGGTGCTTCGATAACCTTCATTCATGGATGAAATTCAGTCAGTGTCAGTGATTGTCGGTTGGACTTAGGAACTTTTATCTGTGTGTGTGTTTTGTTTTGTTTTGTTTGTAGGAAGGTTTTGTCATGCAAGCAAAAATAGTAATGTGTTTCGAGTGCAGTAGTGTTGTTAAAGGTGTTTATGGTGTAGACAGGAATGAGAAGTTTTGTTAGTAAAAAGTAGAAACGAATTGTATCACTGAACAGAGACTGAAATAATCAATTCAAACTGGAACGAATAAATCTGTAAGGGAATGGAGAAATCTTTAACTTACGATCCGTGTTGAGCAGGACTTCCCCATCCTCCGCCTCCTCCTTTTCCGTGTGCTGCTCCTTTTCCTTTAGTGATTTCTATGGAAAAGGGCCAAATAAGACGCGGCTCAGCTCCTCTACCTTCTTCATCTTCTTCGTCAAGCTTTCCTGGGTCTCCATGTAAAGATGACCTACGATGTTGAAAAACTGGAAGATTTTTCTTTACAGATTCATCAAATCCTTCTGGCAGGTCAATAGGCTCTCCCCGACCTAATACATCTTTTCCTTGAAGTTCTACGACTTGTGCCGATGATGAATCTGCCTGTAAATGTAAATAGTAAACACTTTACGTTAGCACATTACAAAAACCTTGTAGGTATATTTCCATTATGCATTAACATTTAATAACCAAAACGCTATCTGTAACCTCCTTTTACTCAACTTCAAATTAACAATATGTAGTATAAAATTCTGTCTTTACATATTTGTTACGCAAGTTAGTTATTTAAGAGAGTTATTCAAAATTCCTGACCTAAGATATAAGGACCTACGATCCTGATATTAAACTAACACTCTAAACTTATACACAAGATACTTGCGTATATTTTATTGCATTGTGATTTAAGATTTAGCTAGTAGAATTAAAAGGTAGATGAAAGCAAATAAATGTGCGAACTACAGACTTACTGATTTCGTTCCTTATAAATATCTGAATTGTACTATGTTAAATCATTATATGCCATTCGAGTAAAAACAATTTAATGCAATGTTTTGTTAAGGTAAATATTATACTTAGGTCTGCTGTTACTGACATCAAAATAAAATCTCGCTGATACAAGATACAATCAAGTCGCAAGTCATTTCATTAAAGACTAAACGTTCGACAATTAGTCTTAAATGAAATGACTGAGTGAATCCGTACGAATATGATACGAATGAATATAATATACCTACTTTATTAACATACTACACGTTATTTGCTCGTAAAATGCAATTCTAACTGGTTTTAGGCCAGTTTTGAGAGTTGCGATAGGAAAAATGCTTAGATAATCTGAATCATTTCTAAAAATGCTCAATAATTGAATCTATTGTCGATCTGCATCGGAGATACCGCAGGTGCATCGTGGTTGTAATTTGGAATCGCAAAGGGGAATTTTTGAAGGTAGACTTCCATCTGAATACTTAAAAATCTATCTGTTTCAAGATGAAGAGACACAATCTACTTACTCTTTAGCAGCAGATACATTGATTTTAATACTATCCCACACCTACAAAGTCCTGTTGCAGTGACTGACCTTAAAATTACAGAATACTTAGGTTACTACTGACGTTTACAGAATTTGTAACAAGTTTCATTATTCGCTCGTTAGTATTATTTTTGTTTTTTCCGCACTTTTGCATACATTGACAGTTATCTTAACCTCGTATATCATGATTCTGAGTACATAGGTAATGAAGCATCATATCTTTTTACTGTAAGTAGTTTACACAAAAAAATCACCTTGTTTTGCTCGCTTTTCTACAGACTGATTACTACAATCTGTACTACTACTTACTAGGAACGCATTCACTAGAAAGATGTTGAAGATCTTCTAGTACTGAACTAAAGGCTGAAGAAATTAGCCAATATGTGAAGAAACGTGTTATTTAATACTTATCGCTTCTAATATCTAGTAATACCTAATAGCTAAGAACTAACTACCACTAAAGCCGCATACTGATATTAAAATGATACTGTACTTTAATACATAACAGCACTGTATGTAACGCACGTACAATGCAAAAAAGTAACTAGGAACTACAACTTTTTCTAACATCTGCATCTGCGATGCTTCGCATGGAAATCTTCTACGTGCAGATATTTTCATGTCAGCAATACAAAGGTGTAGGTTAGGTATACATATTTTGAACATTGTAATAATGTAAACGTAAAATTATCAATAATATTAAATGTGAATTTATTTGTATTTGCACAGAGATTGTTGTACATAAGGATGAAATTACCTCTTCCGAGCTACTAAAATCAAGACCGCTTCTGGATCTGAGTATATCACCCTCTGGATCACCTTCTGAAGAAACTTGTGAATTAATGCTACTTATCTCGGATTCTTCAGGGGGAAGCACAAACACAGGTCTACTTCCCTGGATGAAATATTCCTGGCAATTAACATAATTGGCCAGAAATAGAATGGCTATTAGTAAACCAACACCACGACCACTTCTGTCTTTCAACCTAACTCCCATGGTTATGGTTGCAAAAGACGAGAGCAGTTCCTTTTTGGTTGCAGTCAAGGAGGTGAATATCTCCCTCCTCGCTCGATGGAATCTTTTAAGAAACTGAGGACTAGTCTCTTCAAGGGTCAAACCAAAACGTCGACCCAATCCTTGCTCCTCGAACCGGTTTTCATACCATTAAATTCGCATGACGATTTCAATGAGAAAGTGTTCTTTGAGGTCAACATATTCGGCTCGTTTTTGTTAGTATAAGACTACACTTGTAAGAGTAGTAACATCTCTCTCATCTCTCTCTCTCATCTCTCCTGTATATACAACTACAGACAATTTTTTTAATCCATGCATTAGCATTAGTCTAGTACATACAGTCGCTGTACGTACAAAACGTATAACGTATGCATGCAAACGACGTCTCAACTTGTGTCTTCAGATACACAGATGTGTGTATTGCTAATAAAGATTAAGAAGTCTTTCCTTTCTTCTTCATCAGAGAAGAATGAGCTGGTGATTCAACTTCAACCATAACTACAGCAGAGTACAGCCAAACATCTTACCTTATCTTGAGAACTAATTTACATTAGTAATTTAGCTGTATAGGTACGAGTTTACGATTTAGGTACTTGTACTACTGCCTGCACTAAATATGTTTCTTTAGATATAGTATATGTATGGTTCTCAATTATAAGGTATTGACAACAATTTGGGTATCTGTATTGGGTTTGCAATGCATTGGAGGACTTTCCTTTTTGCAAATCTAGAAAAAAATAGCGTGCACTTACTCTCTAGAATTGTTTAGAATTTAAAGACAGCATAGTACCGGAATATGTGTAACTTTAAAAAAATCGTAGGTAAATTATTATTTGGCTGAGGTAGAAGCTTTGTGCAGCATGCATTGCATGGTAAAAAACAATTTAATTGACAATTATGAAACTGTGTGGGTATTAAAGGATTTTATGGCTTTGTTTGTTAGAACACTCAAGTTATAAAAACAATTTTTTCTCTAATGTCTAATTAAAATTCTTTCTTCACATTATTACTCTGTTGTTATTAGGAGTTAGTATGCTTTTATGGCTAAAGAACATCCTATTATTAGTCCAATTGCCTGATACAGACATATTAGTGGTGAATCGGGTTCCTTCTTTGTAAAGAAACAGTTCATGTGCGAAATTGAATAGTTTGCGTTAGTTCTAGTTGTGTACATTATGATTTTGTTATTCTGCTTTGCTTATTGTGTGGCATGAATTGCACTGTGTAAGTTGTAATTCGAGAGTAGTTGGTAGTACTACAAGACAATAATTTGCAGAAAATTATTATTCATGATTCATTAAAATAGTTGAATTGCAGAAGTGCATGTGCGTATACCTTTTACTACTTATTGGAGAACAAAGTTGAGAGCAAAGGTATCAATTTCACGAGATCGCGTGAATCGGAGAAATTATTAATTACAAAGTTACAGACTCCACTTTTTAAGTGTGAATTTCGCCAGCTAAATGCTAATAATTTCTAAGCTTTATGGTACACATCACAACAATCCACCTCATTTAATGCAGCAGACAGCCATAGAAATCACACTACAATGGGAAATTCTGTATCGGTAAAAGTCACGTTTGTTTGTAAAAAGTGGGTTAAGCTATAGGTACTGGTATAGTAGGATTACAGTAAGTATATTGACCTTTTGTTTCTTTCCATGGCTATTTTGAATAATACTGACGTAAAAGGGCAGATTATATTTTTATGTAGAATAAATAGCATTCCTTTACGTTAACCATTTTCTAGTACATTGAATGTCAATGTTTATAAACATATCTTTCTTATACAAGAAGTTTCTTAAACACATTTCATGTTTACAGTTGCATTGTACCTAATCTTAGTTAGTTGCTGCATATATTATTGTGGTAGATTATTTATTGTGGTACATTCTGTATATTGTGAGACAAGTTCCTCATTGGGAATTTGTATCATAAATTCATCAGAAGGGCGGATGCCTGGTAAACAAGAAAAATTGAAGTGAAAAGTAACATTTTTACTGGTATTCCGCCAAACTGAACTTGACCTTTGGGCTACCAAACCCATTTTTATGCAGTTGCATTGACGTCAAAGATTTTAGACAGTTTAGCGAGAAAACAGACAGACAGCTTGCACATTTTCACAAATGAATCATACACGGATGTTTATATGTGTATTTGTATTTGGTCGAGTTATAGGCTTATGAATTACTTTGTTAGCTCGTAAACATGGAAATCAAAGATGTAGTGAAAGTTGTCTCGTCATTTTATTATCACCTTATATACACAGAGTATTGATCATTAAACTAATCATTCTAGATGCACAAACATACACATTGAATATTAGCCGATTGCCTGAAAGTCCTTACACACACTACACACAAAATACTTTACAAACGATTAACATACTTGAAAGTTTCCTTTTACCATTGAAATGACCAAGAGCGTATATACTTGTGATTAAATACACAGAATTTTGACTGACATGCATCAAGCAATCCTGTAGCTTTCAAAGAGAGAATAGATTATGGTATAAAATATGATCATTATTTAGGTATAAGTATTATCATGCGCCTTTAGTGAATCTATGTAAATATTAAAGTACAATAAGTACTGTATTGAAAACTGCCAATCAATTTGTACACAAATTTGTCTGTACCTACGTGGTTTGATGTTATTAATGGGAAGAGTAATTTTTATGCCGGAATGTGTACAACTGCAAAAACGAATGATGCTCTCTGGTTCGTCATACAATTTCTCTTCAAATCTTTCCTGTTGTATACCTAATTGATTTTCTTTTTTGCAATCATAAATCAATGTCAAATTTAATTGTATATATAAGCAACAACGAAACATGTTCTAATGTTCAACGACATTGCTATGTCTACTTCTCTGTTGCTCTTCGATGATCACAAGGATCAGTATTGGAGCAGCACGTATGACTTCACAACATTAACTTGTATTTAATTCTATCTGTAATGTGTGTAGCAAGTTACAGTGTTGCAGACAAATAATTTACAAATCGCCCTGAACAGTTATTCAGAAAGACATAGTATGCAAATTATGTATATAAATATAATGTCTGTAGGTATTCATATTTTAAAACCAAAACGAAGTTTGCATCTCAATTTTGAAAGGTCATTCAAACTAGAACTGCGTCATCGTCATCGCATCGGACATAGAAAGGGAGAGATAAGTTCCCAGAATTTCAATACAGACTTGTTTTGCAATCGGCACATTATACAGAACATTCACAATCGTTTAAAAAATACGATGTACTTAAAGAAAGATCAGAAAAATTAGATTCGTCACATTTTTCTCTTTTACTATACAAATAGTAACTCATGCAGTTCACATTAATGTCTAATGAATTCATTGATTCGAGTTATAGTTTCTGACAAAAGCATTAAAACGTCTTGTTCAGGATCTTCATCGTGTTTGCACCTTTCTCATCAAGTTGACGGTTGACCATCAAAATAAAAATAAAACTTTCAGCAAAGAACTTCTTCACTCACATGACAGATTAATGAGGCATTTAAATTCAAAACATTTTTAACTATCACAGATACAACATAGTACATGGTTGAGCTTGGACGTAATCGGCGTGGTTTCTGGTTAAGGTAACTGGTTACTTTACTTTAGATTGGAACTTTGTCAGTATTTTGCTTGTAACGTATCGTATGAGTCAGTCTGTATTCTTTATGCATGCATCGCTTGCTACAAGTTGTATGTCTGCATAGCAAGATCAAGAATAGAATTTTTGTGATTTGACGTTTTTTTCTGGTGAGACACTCCCAAGATCGAAATAAAGAAAGCAAAATAACCTGATCCTACTGTAATAATAATCCTCTCATCAGCTCTAATTGCTTTGTAACAAGTGGATTTCATTTTTAATGCAGCTAAACACAGTTACATGTTTAATTGCATTTCTTTCTTTAAAAATACTACAATAATTAAGATTTTCTGTTTTGAAATTATTAATCAAACCAGCAAAAACTTAAAGCTTTATAGTTAATGCTCGTAAATAATGCAATTAATCTTAATAGCATTACCAAGATTCAGAACCGATGTACACTTAAGTTTTAGGTACGTACCTATATGTATATAATAGGTGTACTATTTACATATTTCCAATTTATGCTTCTTACAGCATAGTATTGTGATTTTAAAGGTTTTACATTCGAAACTGTATGTAGCCAATTTTATGCTTATAACCCCATATCAATTGTACCTGCCACATTTCCTATAATTAATTTATTATAGTACTAGTCTATGCAGAGTCTCACGGTTATTAGGACCGAAAAGGTGTCTCATGTTTAAAAATCACATTCAGTACAGTTTTCATTAAAATGTATGTAGTTAAGCGCACACTACTACAAAACGATTTCATGTTTTACTTTGCATAAAACTTATACATTACCCATCTATCTGTAAATACCAAATGTTATAAATAAGTTACAGAAATCCCTTTAAATATTATACAAAGGTGTCTTAAAGATTGAATTCAGCGAGTTCCTCGCTATTAAATATTGGTTCTTTATATAATACATTGTAAGTTACATTTGATTTTGCTCATTGAAGAGACAGATACACGTATTTTGGAAGAATATTGTGCAATTTTTATTCAAAACTGCCAAATTCATTTATAGGCACTACAAATTGAGACTTCAAACGGTTTCTGGTAAAAAGTCAGGTTGGACAATAAATAATCCTTCACATACGAAGCAAAAATCGTGTTAGAAATGCATTTATTAACTTCAGATTAAATACAAAGTACAATGTATGTGTATCTGCTTCAGTTCATAATATGAATCACATTTAATACCCATGGCCCATGCGTATACATACTGTGTAGTGTTAAAAATTGAAGCATCAGACGTTATCAGGATTTGTTTCTCCAAAATCAAATGAAATTGTCCTTGAATAATTACATATACTTAATCAAAGGAACTGCACTACATAATAAGCTCCCAGTAGACTACTGCTGTTCATTGCTTGCATTCTTTTCTGCTTCTACATTGTAACATTCTCAATCTGTTCGGCCTTTCGAATGAAACTCGTACCAAACGCTATGTGCTGTGTATTATCATAGTATGTAACTCCAAGTGATCATATATCATGATTCATGATACATTAAGAGTTTTTTAATGCTATACCCATTTAGGGTATATGCACTGACCATGGTAATCTTTTTACTGGATGGATCAATGCAGAGCAGCAGTAATAATCTGGGATTATAAACTACTTCCGTAGCAAATTGGCAGAGCTCGTATGTTTTCGTGTGTTGGATTTTTCTTGCATGTAGTCTTGCATACCACAGCACTTACACCTTTTCATGTAAAAAATGTTACGACTGACGAGAGTACTACTAGAGCAGTGGAGCAGTGGAGCTAAACACACATAACACAAGTACACTGGACTTTTGTACATACGAAATGAATACATAGTGGCAGTCTTTTACAGAATAATGTCAAGCCATGAAAAAAGAAAAGAAAGGTAGACACAAGTGAAGTGGAGCTGGAGGATGGTTGTAAACAGAAGAAAGTTGGAGACAAGGACTTCGGAAATATAGAAAAGGTATCGATTGGTTGGGGCGTCTCCAACCAGCCAAGCCAAACCAGAAGAGCCAGACCAGGAAAGTAATAAAAGCAAGCCTGCCACCAACAGTGTACATTAGAAATAGACATTTCAGCTAAACCTTTTTCTCCTGTCGGCAGATTCGGACCGGGTAACTCAAAGGTCTACTGTAATGTGTACTTTATAAGCCCTGTGTGTATATAAATATGCGGAATTCAAAGGTATGGCCGTGCTAGGAGAAATACAACTTCGTTCTATATAAATATTATTATAGTTCCGTGTTTGTAGACTTTACTCTGTAGCCTGTACCTGTCTGTACATATCTGTGCATTGTACTTTCTTTCGTTATTTCAGCATACAAGAAAATATATACCAGTGTAGCTTATATTATATACTTTCTACTATTGATTTACTTTAGTTGTATATGTGTATGCTAAAAGATTCGGAGACATGGTCTTAGTCGTATTAAACACGACAAGAGTTTCTTGTTCAATGCAGCATTGAGTCGTTCTGGTAATTGAACGAATTTATTAGGTCCTTCTCTTAAAGGAAACTTCACTGTCACTCTGTCGTTGATTTAGCAGTGACGCAGTAAACATTATTGAAAATTTAAACCATGAATCTACTGTCAAAAATCTACAGTACTCACACAGGAATCATCTTCACCAAGGATATTTACCAAAGTCAACATAACCAGTGGATTTCCTATTCTTGTAAACATTTCTTCAGACCTTGAGCCATAAGTGAAAGTGTTTTGTAGATTGTAGAATCACAATACGTAGCAAAGCCATGGCTATTGGAATGTTTGTTCCGCTTTACTACTTTTTCTTAATTTATTCCACAATAACTGTTTTACCAGTCAGCGAAGGAGCTGCAGAAGGGGCATCCATATTCTATAAAGAACGTAAGTGTTTTTAAACAATAGTATGTATGAAGTAATTAATTTTGAATCCGACAAACAATTGGCGATACAAATAAATCATTTCTAAGTTAAAATTATCCGTAGATTCATGAATTGCATGATCAGCTTCATTTTAATTGTTCAACACCTCTAGATATGCTGAGGACAGATCAGTTATGTCCAGATCTCCAAGAGTCTGTAACAGGGAAAGACATAGATACAGCTAACTATCCATATAAGTCTGTCTTCCATTTAGTCGACAATGCTCCCGTTGCATCCTTCCATGATTTTCCGTGTATTTTTGAGTCGAAAGGACCGAAGAAACAACAAACGACAAAAGTTGTCATCAAAGCTATATACGCCGACAAAAATCAGTGGAATTTTACAAATTCTGAGACTTGTTCAGAACACATTAAGGTATAAAAAAATTTGTATGGTTTGTCTCAGACTTTTTTAATTTTAAGAATGGGGGAATGCAGAGGTATATGTTGCATGTAAGTTGATGTAAGGTAAATTTATATAAACGAGATCAATTTTTTGTAGCTAAAATTTCAAGAGCCGACAGAGGAGAGATACGGCCTCCCTAAAATCGTTTGCAAGATACCAAAAACTACAGCCACTGATATTATAGGTCCTTTGTATCATCCAATGGTTTGGAGACACCCCAAGGGGAAAATGGGTCTTTCATTTTCAACATTTGACCTGGAACATAACGTTTTAAATTTAGGAGGGGATGGAAACTGGGATTTTAACGAGGGAAACATTATCAGTGAATCTAAGCCACGTTTTGTTCAGATTGTTTTCAGTGTGTATTTTGAGAAAGTTTGTTCTTTGCGAGTGCAGCAATATTACATTGATATCCAAAGAGATTATTGTAATGGCACCAATCCTAGATTTTATCAATTATGCGGAGCATACGACTGTTCGGAAGAAAGAGCAATTTTGTCTCAAATTGGATTTTGGAGTCAAAAGACGAAAATGGAGCAAATCGAAAAAATGCTCAAGTTGGTCAAATTGAGACGTGACGAGCCGACGTATTCACAATTTCTTATTAGCACCTTACGGGCAATGATTATGCCCATTCTGTTCCTCGTTGTATTTTACGTAACTAGAAGACTAAGGTAATTAATAATACATTTCTTATCTTCACATAGGTACTTATGTACCTATGTATATTTATGTAGGTCAATTTTTTAAATATTATTTTTTAAATTGCAGAATTCAGAAAGCAGCCAGCGAATCGAGAAGAGGAAGTATCGCGCATTCACGTAGACGAAGAAACAATTCATCCAATAATCCCAACACCAATAATCCTGGACAGCCTAACATTTCTCCAGAGACATCCAATTTGGCTCACGCTATCTACGATATTCCGATAACAACAGCGTCCAACTCAATGGCTAGCTATAAATATGAAGATGATCTTCCTCCTCCCACATACTCCGAAGTCTATGAGAGTCTTGTACCGCCACCACCAACTTACTCAGAAGCAACTGCCTTGCAATCGACTAGCGGTTGCCTCAGGACTAACGCAATTACTCTAGAAAATATGTGTATGACCACGGATAGAATAGATTATATTGATAAGACAGATATAACAGACACTGTCCCAACTTATGAGTTGTCGACTGTTCCTCTTGAAAACCAGGAAGATCAGGAGATTGAAGAGGAAAGCCACTGCCAGAATATTCAGACAACTACTACATGAATAAAAATATTAACTTATATGTACTAAATCAATTATAGAACTTAGTACCTACCAGACCACCTTTAAAACTATACTATTTGCTGAATGCATATTCAAGGACACAAAAAGATATCTGTTAACATCCCTAAAATCAATTATCTATACTCCGTACCAATTATCCGTCATTAATAAATTAAGAACAGTGACAATTACAAATATCACCCGCAAGGATCCCTATTTGTGAAACAAAGCACTATAATAATTGATAATGACTAAAAATATGGAAAAATATCTAAGCAAATTTTCATGTAAGGATAGTACATAGCTATAGCTATAGGACTGCAATAGGAAAAATCAATCTGCGGACTCCTAACTTATTTTATTTTCAAGCAATATGTTGAGAATTCGTGGGATTGTTTTTCTTAATGTTCAGATTGCAATTTCCATATAAAATAGACGAATCTTCTTGAATTTAAGCAATGTTGGTATTATAGGCATTGATTAGATAATAATTAGATTTTACTAGATGGTTTGGTATTGGTTTTACTATTTATTTATTTGCCATGTATGTCCATTGTCCAGTACTATTTCATTGAGTGCGTCTGTGTTTTTTATAGAAAAGGTGCAATGTAATAATCGTAACGTGCTATGCAGATAAATGTAAGTACCTACCGTCGTAGTGTAGGAAAGGTACCTACACTGAAAGCCTTTACAAATATTGAGTCACTATTCTACATTAATAATAACGATTACGAATAATAAAGTTAATATACTCACTATCACTGGAATATTATGTACTGATATAGCAAACACACTACAATCCCTATTAGTTGGGTTGGGAATGAGCGAATTGATTATTATTGTGCTGAATGTAGCACAAACGTTGACACGTCTGAATTAAGTTACTAGTAGAACACTAAGAATGTTTGTTTACAACATGAATGAGACTGCGTTTGTGCATGCTGTATGAAAATGCGAAATACACTTATTTCTGTATGCACTTATAATTCTAAAGTGCAGTTCTTAGTTAGAAATCGAAAGTTCATTTCGAAAATCGTAAAATATCTTTTAAATCTTTAAAGAGCAGGCATAATTGCAATATTCATTCCCCAAAGTCATGTATGAGTAAATTTTATGTAATTCAATAGGTACCGCTGCATTTTTAGCACTATAGGCTTATACTTACGTACGTATAGGTTCAAAATAATATGTAATTAGGTTACTTCGTTAGTTTAAATGGTATCATTTAATTTTTTTAACCTACTTCAATTGTGTCTGAACTCTGAAAACTATTGTTTTATAATAATTGTAATTATTTGTATATTATACTATCACTTATGGTATGAATCTTTATTTATTTTGACCTAAAAATTGTTTATACATTACACATGAAACATATTGCCCATATGCATATATGCGAAAAATATCTATATATAAATCCTATACAATACTAATAAAATAAGTTATAAATGTGAAATTATAAGTATTTTAATAGTGTATAGTGTATATTATACAAGTCACATCACTACTTTCCCTGCCTATTTATGACATAAGGTTACGTAGCTGCTACATTTAAAAAACAATTTTTTTCTACTTAGTTAGACTAAACCACTTAAACCTGAACGTAATGTTTTTCAGACAATATGCATGAACATTAAAAACAGAGAGCGCTTAATTATTTTGTTTTTGTTTGCACAACTGTAGTACATATTATAAGCATAGGAATGCAATGACTAAGAAAATCAATCAAGATTATATTCCAGTAAAAATATACTTAAGTAACTGTTAAAGACTTGAATTCAACCAGTTACGTAAACGAATCATAAATATAAATGATTTTACATAGTTCATTACATCGATCAATTAGAAAGAAGTAGTTACCGAAATTTCGCGTTGGTGTAATGACCAATGTGGAAACTTGTGCGTCCACACAGTATGTGGGCATATACTACTATCATATACTACTATCATTTGCAATAGCTAACTTTTGGCATTGATAGCCTTGCACTTCAATTGGAATAACGTCCTTTATATATTATCCACCATGTACCCAGCCTTCTCAGTAGTAGGTAGAACATTTCTGCCAGCTTATGTTTCAATATAACAGAAAATTACCAAAATGCTGGCTGAGCAATTTTGAGAAAATGTTCACATTAAAGTTAATGTGTATAGCTATGTTGAAATTTACAAGCTTGTTATTTTGGTTTGCAAAGTTAGGTATGTCAACATAATTTTAGACATGTACCTATTTAATAGTGGATATACTGAGTCTCATTGAAATCAAATATTAAAGGCAAATTTTCCCTTGAATATTTTAGTATTAAATTGTATGGTTGTGCCGGCTGTTTTCCTGCTGAACTATACTCTTTGCTGCTTAGTTGGCAAATACGTGGAAAACTAGCAATAAGCATTGAAAATACATTTTTCAGCAGAAAATATTCGGATTTTGACTCCAAGTTGACGGATATCTACATAGAGAAAACTACTAAGCATATACAATTACCTATACAAGAATGCCATTACATGCGCATCGAATGCTGCCGAGAAGAAACCGAATCCAGAGATTTTCTATACTCGAGTTGTAATGTAAAGCCAGTACGTAGGTCTTATATAAGTAAGCAGCTAGGTTAGCGCTGAGTTCTATATGGCACAATGTTGTTTGCATATGGAGTGCCCGGGTGTGATTTAGCGGGTTGGACGAAGTATCTCTCGAAATAAAAGATGTGGATATTTTTTCAAATTTTTTGCAATGTTAATTGAACAACAAATGTTCGAGACCTTTGCTTACAGTGGAATAACGTTGAAAACTTGTAAGCAGGGATAAATGCTAAACGGATTCATTTTTCCTGGTAAAAAGTAAATATGAAAACTTGTTTCTGTGCGATATTTACTGTTTGTGCTGCAACTTTTTTTAAATCCAGTGACGGAATCAACATTAAGCCAGCTGAACGTAAGTTTTTCACATGCACACAATAATAATATATTACAGCACACGCTCAAAATCTCTTTTTATATTGATTTACTTGTGTGTATTTGAACAGAGGAAATATACAGTAGCCAACTATGCCCAAATCCAGTCAGTCAAGGGGCAATAGTCTCCAACCCAGGAATCGGACGGATAATGCCAGTGATTTTAGATAAAGGATGGAAATCTTACGAAAGATTTAGTCCATGTACGTTTACAGAAGAAGTTGGGCCGGGAATGAACGCTTCAAGCGTTAAAGTCAGATCAATTAATCTCAATGTAGAGTCCTGGAATTTTTCAACTGCAAATAAATGCGATAGCTTCATCAGGGTAAGAAAAATATCACACGCACACGTAAAATATACACTGGTAAATAAAAATGTAACATTAAATGTACTAAAAATTCAGTTTCGAGATTCTGGTGCTTACGGAGACGGATTTCAAGTTATGTGCGGTCGGGAGAATTTCGATCAATATCTAGGACCATACGGACATCCAATGGTTTTGTATTATCGATGGACCAGCCGTGGAATCTCATTTCCTCTATTTCATTCCAGCTATGGACCTCATTTTCGCGATCGGAAAGACACCAATGAGCTAAGATACATGCAAATATATTTTGCCATATACACAAGTAAGAAAAAATATTATTGCATTAATTCATTATCCTTTCTAATGAATCATATCTTTGTTGAAAAATATTTACATAGTTGAAAAGCGTATCTGTTCTATACAGTAATTAATGTATTTAACATAATAACAGACCATTCTTGGAGTTGCCGAGTTCAACAGTACAAATTGGATCTGTCAAGGACGGGTTGCCCCGTGACTTACAATTCTGATGTGCATTGTGGAGACTACAACTGCTCTGAACTTGAATTTCTCTATCAACACAAAATGACAGTCTTTAAAGAAGGGGAAACTGACAAGATTCTTGTATGGAAAACACGAACAAGTGACAAATATCGCATGAGAAACTTTCTAAGGCAAAAGTTTGTTCCAATTGTGTTTCTTGTGGTGCTAATATTTGCCTACAAATCATACATGAAAGCAGGGTTCAGGTATGAACACATTCATTGACAAAATACAGTTTAAATTTCATTGTGTTTTTACTGTTGGAACGAAACAGAATCTGCTTCAATTTATTAAATACAAAATTTATGAATTTTAACATTGTAAATTTCAGACTTCAAGGTCCTTCACCAGCGAATGCGATTGAAGCTGCCACAAGGCTGAGAAGACTCCCGAGAAGTTTTTCGAATCGACCTTACTGCCCTCGTGAGCTTCGGCAATCTTATTGGGAGTATGGAGAACACATTCCTGAGCATATGACACCTCCTTATGGCATGGATGCTGCTGTGTCACCCGTTGATCCAACTGTGGTTGTACATGGCGCCCGTCCCAAACTTCTCAATCCCTACAAATCCGACGATTTACCACCTTCATATTCCGATGTTCTGAAAAACGAGTACGTTCCACCTCCCTCATATTCAGAAGTTTTCAACAAGGAAACTGTTTCTCCTTCTAATTCGAAAAAGGGAAATAATTGATTCCATCACCTCAGGGTACACATAATTCCATTTAGTTCATGCTTTTTCCAATAAAATCATATAGAAGTTTTATAAATATCGCACAGACATATTACACAGGTACTACACATCGATACATTACCAACACCAAGGCACGACTTCAATTATATTATACCTACAACCTACCTAAGTCATTTACACTCTATGGGCGATGGAAGAGGAAATGATATTAGAAGTCCCTTGACTAACATGATAACTTTAGACTTCGAATTTTAGGTGTAGGAATTATAGATAAGTAGGTAAGTGGACAAAAATAAAAGCTCCTGTGTTGTAACCATATAAGTGTACATCATCCAGAAACATTACGAAGATCTTTTCAAAACACGCAGCACCAAATATGGTTTAGTATCTCACAATTCACAATATACTAGCTACAATGAAAACATTCATATAGAGAGTTAGAAAAATACCTTTGTACAAAATTACAATGAAACCCTATGTAAACACGTAAAAACTATATTATTATATTACAGTATGAGCAGAGATATCCATGGAATGATTGAAGTAGGTCATTATGAATGATAAGTAGAAACAGTAAAAATTAGTAAATAAAAATCATAATTTTTCATGCTGACAATTTGACAAGACCCGTGCAAGAGAAAATAATATTCTGTACTTACTAATTGTTAAAATGAAATTTAGAGTTATGAAAAGGTAATCATTATTAGAAGCAGGTAGTATATTACAGTGTGTATGTTTGCAAACATGTTTAGACGAATACGTGTGTAAGAAATTAGTTTGTACCTTGTTGGTTAAAGCATTTACCTGCATACATAGTTTAGATAGGTATATGAAAAACATGAACTCATTATAATTTGATATGGACACATAAAAATATATTTAGAATTCAATTCGCCAGTACCGAATCAAAATGATAAAATAAATGTGAGACTAATAGCAAAATTAGTAAAATGTTCCGGGTAAGTTATATAGAGAAGTGCTGATGTTATTGGCGACACTCTTATCCAAAGAAAATATCAAATTATTCTAAATGTTTCCACGATCGAATACTCAATCCAGCTCAACCTAAAATGTAATGTCTCCGTAGTCTGTAGTGCTGCCCTGATCAATTCCAACACGAGTAACAAGGTTAACAAAATTATTTCTAATCACAATGAACATTCAAGCTCATAATTCTACATTTATTTGCTGTAAAAGACAAATCCTTCACACACTATACGAAAAAATAATATATGTTAATTTGTACATGTAATTGTATATAAATAATATGCTGTAATAATTGTATAAATTGAAATAAATGTACCATACACATAAATATGTATAGATAATAAGTAGTTATCAAAAATTTAAGTGTTTATTTTTTTGCCACAAAATTCTCATACGTATATTTTTTGCGCATTTGATTGGTAATTCTTTCTTTATATTGGGTTGCAAGCAAAGGTCATTCTACGGCGCATTCTGTATTTCGATTTGCTTGTCAATGGGCATATTATCATCGTTAAAAAAGCATTCAATTTCCCCACTTAAACATTGTATACATTCCACTCCTGCTAATTGAGGATCTTCCACATCTTCGGTTTCAAAATCAGGTTTCTGTTCATTACACTGTGCATCAGGCATCATTTCAACGGTCCACGCTCCTACATCGTCTCCACCTGCGGGTGGAAATAAATATTGTTATTTGTTATACACAAATAGTTCAATAAAATGATCTATGTTACATATATTTATTTCTTCACCTGCAGGAGCATATTTCCAAGTTTCACAGCGACTTGTTGATCTCAAATTCAATTTCAAAGGTACGGTGGCCATTGAAAAAATACGTTTTCCAGCAGCTTCGTTAACATTGCTGCAGAGTTGAGCGGCTGTTTTACCATCAAGTGTTACTGCGTTTTGTTTGAACATTGATCGTTCGCCTTCATTAAAATCGTGCATACATTTGCCATCAGGATATTGCATTGGCATCCAAAAAGTACATGGATGAGCAAACGCAGGTGGGTACCATCCGTCTAAAAGAATAAGAGGAGAGATTCACAAGGTATTCATTATCTCCATAATATGTTATAAGGTTTAAAAATAAAATTAGATTAAATGAGAAGGTCAGATTTTTGCATTTTAATCTTTTTTCTTGATTACTGTGAGTAATAAAATATTGGTTAACTTGACTTACAACATGGTCTCATTGTCCATTTGTAACAACCAGATGTGTACTCGGTTGTTGCGAGAGCAGTTCTACGAGAACCTCGTTTAAACCAAATTATTTCATCGCCCTCTGTTTGGGGTAAGCTGACTTGAAAAAAGTTTTCATTAAACCCGTCAGTTTTATCCACATGGTCACTCATTGTTTGACACAGCTTGTATGCAGCATCTTCTGAAATTGTTTCTTCTACTTTACCTTCGTAAGGTAATTTATTGCCGTGTTTGAGAACTGCGAAAAAAGAATTGCATAAAATTTTATTGTAGTAATTGATAGTATTGCGATTATTATTTGTTGGGTAAAAAACACTTACGGACTGCTGAGGAGGAAATTATGAGAGTAAAAAAAATTAGAAACTTCATGATCTCGGGTTCTTGTAATTCTACAACTGATACTGATGAATTCTCAACTGAGAAAATCGATTGCATTCACTTAGAGTTTACATTTTCACAAATGACCTGCTTTCATTCGCACAATAAATAAATTGTTTATAGGTAAGTTCAATTATTTAGAAACTCATAATTGAATGATACATTAATGACACATTTAGATTTTAAGCAATTAACCATATAAAATAGATTTAGATATAGATAATACCTAAAGAGAATGTTTCATACAATTCATATGTATTCACATTCTGGGTCGGTGTAAAATAATATGATTGTGCTGCTTTAATTTTTAATGAGTTTATTGTTGGTAGAGCAGAATTGAAAGATTGTTTCACTGACTCAGTTCATAAGAGAAAGTAGGTACAGAATAATTGGAAGCAATTGTGAGACAAAATAACAATTAATTAAAATAGTATGAAGAATTTAGGCTTGAACTGCTTGTTATTAAAATAGAGTGTTAATTAACATAATTGATTTTTTTATACATTTCTGTCTCTTATTTTCCTTTTGGTTTCTGATGTGATTTTGTCCGAATGAAGTCTTCGTGTTTCCTGATGTTTCTTTTTATTTCTTTTTCATTTGGCATATTATTGGAAGATTTCGCCATTTTGTAGTTTCTAGCCAATGCAGGATCACTACCTTTTGTTTTGCTCGTGGGTGTCCTATTTATTTTAAAGTTTCCATTTGCTACGGCTTTCTTGGGTGTCTTGCATTTTTCACAGCCACGAGTAAATATTGCCTCAGTTGCTGATGCTGACTGAGCGATGTTATCTTTAGGAATATTTTTCTCTGCCTTTTGTATACTTCTTCGTTTGCGTGCTTCTATCCTTTCCAAATATTTATCAATAGCATCTTTGTTTGCTGACAAAGTTGCTGTTTTCTTATTGCTCTCAGTTTCCTGATTTCCTTCCATTTTTCTATTTTTTAATTCGCGTTTACGATTGGCAAACAAAAGATTTATTCTTGTTATTTTAGTCTGTAGTAAATCAACTGCTTTACATATTATTTCTCCTCCATTAAATTGGCAACTCGCCTCTGACATTGCCTTTACAACAATCGGCTTCTCGACTGCTGACAAGGGCTGGGTACAGTCTGGAATTGTTTTTCTTACCCACGTTTCAACTTCTTGATCTAAATTTGAGAATCATACAAGAAATTTTCGAATTGTAGGTACATTAAAGATAATGTTGGCAGTGTAAAAAACTATAGCCGAGAAGACAAATAATTTACTAGGTACATAATAGAAATAATCATATTATGTACTAATATTGACTAGTATTTTGGCAATGTTGGCAAAATTGTTAATGTGTGGCTATACAAATTGTATAATACCAACCATGACTATATGAATATTTTAAACATGCTAATTGTTATGAGGCAAGAGGCAGATTTCGTCACATAGCTAAAAAAGTGGATTGTAGGAATCGAACCTACAAGTTCCCAATTGCCGGTCGGTTAATAATTTCCAATCAGGAATATTTTAATCGTATTAATGATAATGTAGATCATCTTTCCCAAACTTCCATTGAAATGAAGGTAAATCATAAGCATGGAGACCTGCAAGTCGGATTCGGAAGTGAGAGAGGGTTCGGGGGCAGTTAGGGAGGATTAAAAAATGAACAATTTGTGAAATAACCTCTTTTCCTGACAAATGTATGTGCAATTTTCAGAACTTTTAAGTGAAGCTGTAAGATGCTTTACGATCTAGGATTAAATATAATTCTTTTAAGGTACACTTAAGGAAAAATTAATTCGCGTAAGGTTCATCTCATTTCACGAAGCAAGCAATGTGCAATTTGATGCAATCATAACAAGGTTTAAATTAGTAACACATTCAGTTGCAATCATTTACTTCGCATGTAAATTGAAAAAGCCTGAATATGTAAACTAGAACCTAAACCAAAAGGAAATTAAATATTGCGTTAACCAAAAAGCAATTCAACTTGTATGATTTGTACAACAAACGAATAAGTAAGTAGAATAGATTTTTAAACAAATATTATTAGCTATATAGATTTAAATGTGTCAAAGGTGATAATATTATTAGTACATATTGTAGCCAGTGTAATATATAATATATTTTATAAAAACTTACAATCAAACACCCACTGAATGCAGCGAAGATTACTTTCTACATTTAGAACCAAAGGCATATATTTCGGAACGAATCTTTTTTCTCCAGCATCCTTCTCAGCTTGACTGAAAAATTTACAAATCTGCAAGGCCTCTAAAGACGAAACCCTGGTTTCATTGAAAGGGTTGAAATTTTCTGGCATTTTATCTTCAATAAATGGAACGCATCTCACTTTCTTGTTTTTATAAATTGAGCTATATGTTCGAGGTACAAAGTAGCGGCTGCTCGAGTCAATCATTCCATTGGGCAAACCATCTTATAATAGAACAATACACATAACGTAATTACTCAAGTTGACTTTAGTAGACATACTACATAGATTACATACACACAATCAAATACTATTATGAGTTCTCATACACAAGAAGACAAATTCAAATAGATGTGATACCAAAATTACTTAGGTAGATTCAACCCAATTAGCAACTCAAAGATAAAACAATGTTTTATATGCATTTGATGTATTGTATGCGATATGGTATTTCTTACTACAATTAAATTGATGAATAAATTATCATAAATACCGAAAAGATGAGATTGTAAAAGGAAGCATCCTTGTCTGAAAATTTTGGGTTTGGTATTAGCACCTTGAATGGGCACAAGAACTAAAAAATGATTGTCTCCATTATAATCTGCTCTCAATTTCTGACACAAAGACGGAATGGACCAATCTGGCAGGAACTGAGGTTTCTCTTGGGCATTTGACTTTGAAGTTTTGGAACAAAGGCAAACTAAAATATCCACAAAATGTATCACACACAGACTACGAGTCTCGATTTAAAAGTAATTATTACAGCACCGAAAAGAACCCACCTGAAAAATTAGTGACAGACACCAACAAAGCGACTCCAAGTGGTAATTTCATAATTATATGAAAAAGTATTTTCCACATGAAAAAATTCTACAACTTTTCTATGCAGTCCTATTGACCTATTAAACTTAAACTAGAACTCTGAGAAATTCTTCTGTCCTACGTAATTTTAACCTGCAAAAATTATTTCGACTGATCTTTCCATTATATGCTTCACATTCCGTGAAAGTTGGGCAACTACTGAGACCGTGAAATCTCTGCAGCTTATCATTGCGGAAGAAAGTCATGGTTTGTTTATATGTGTGAACATTTCATGCTTCAAGATTTCAATAATATTTGATCTAACGTAGGCAGTTGTAGGAGTTTCCTGAACGCTTATGTGAATCAAGAACATCTAACGAATATAACTCAACTTCTAATTTTGACATTTAACACGACTGGATGCGTACCATACCTTTCTATGTCACAAGAGTACATTCGCGACAGTTCTATCATAACTATCTGTTAGGTACTCACTATACGTTCGCGAAAAAGGATTCTGTGTGTAATTATTATATAGCGAATCTATATATATACGATTATAAACGAATAACGACAAATGCCTACCTAAATGTATAGTACTGTGTAAGGTGTAGCCATACATTGGAAAAACATACACATTTGAGATTTCTTCAGTCAGAATCAAATAAAAAATTTACGATCTTCTACAAAAGCTCGGTGTATTTATTTTTATCTGTCTTTTGAGTTATATTACAGCATTTGGTGTATGTAAACTAATACATTGATGTTCCTCTCGTTCTTACGTAAATACAAGTAGTAGTAGCCATTGCAAATAATATTTGCGTACATAAGGAGACTGTATTTATAAATATTTACATTATATCATCGTCTTCAATCACTTTTGTGTAAATCATCATTTTAATTTGGCCGTTCACTCACCAATGTAAACGTATTACTACACTATAATGCTATTGCTAATAGGTTCCATGCATTACTTTAATTTAGTCATAACTGTACAGTAAAAACACTAAAGCTCTTTTATACAAATCTTGTGCTACTCGAGATAAAGAAAATACAGGAGAAAAATGTGTACTGAAAAATTGTAAGGAATCTTGTAATTTAAGGATTGCTTGGATATAATCACCAGATTGTAGTAAGTCATCTGCTTCGTACAGTTTTGTTTCATAAGTTTCTAACTGCACAGCCAAAGAAACACAGATCTGTTTACAACGTATACAATCTTGAGACGGACTTTTCGGAGCTAAAATACACTCCGGACATTTTAAGGAAGGTACTGTATAATTTAAATGGGAATCCACAGACCAGTTTGAAACACAAGCGTGACACTGGCAAACAAAGTGATATCTTTCAAACAAAAACTTTCTTCTTTCCATTGTGTTTTGCCGAGTGAATTGCGGTTTGTAACTAATGAAAATTTCATCACCAGCATTAAGAGATGTTAGAGAGACTAGAGATGTTTTCTGAAATTCGGATTTCTTCGCTATAATCGTGTTCGGAGCACAAGAATGATTTGCCAGCGATGTGAGACAGAAAATAGCTGTAGCATATGAAAATGATTTACAAGTTTTCAAGTTTAATGAATTCGCAGACACATTTGCAATATCTAGCTTTTCAGATTGAAGTTCACTGATGGAAATTGCGTTGTAAGGAATATTTTCAATGTGTCTCAAAAGTAATGATGCAACAAATTCTTCAAACTCCTCTTGAGGGAGCTCTGCCGTGTAATGATTTTCCATGACACTGAAGAAGTTGGAAGTATCACGCAACAAATATGTTATAACAATTGCTCTGAAAATATTTGACACGATTTCTTTTAACGGTATTGACATTGCATGAGAAATCAAATGGTAAACCGGAAGATAACTTCCTGATTCAAAAATGCCTTGCTCGTTATAACCGCAAACTATCTCTTTACTAGGGTAAAAATAAACGTCTTTATTGTATTCGGAATTTTCTTGTCTTTTGTCTTTTGGATCTAGTAGTTTTCTCTTCTGGAATAATTGGAACAATAGCTTCGGGCCAGCCTTTGCTACGATTCTGGTTGCAATAAGATCTTTCAGGACTGTCTCATGACAATGGTGGTAAGACAAAACGTTGTGTTCAAATAAATGGCCAGTTTGTTCAGCTTTTTCTCTACATCCTTCACTGCAGTACATGGCCTATACAAGAAAATCATCATAAACCTTAAGAATTGAAATTAAACAGGTGCAACATGTAAAAGGCAAGAGAGACACTAATTATTAATTGCTACACAGTAGCATTAGCATTCATACATACGAATAGATGACACAATGTAAAAACAATTTTAATGTGACTGAAAACAATTTTGGACTCTAAAAAATTTCTAGACAGTTTTAATTAATGTTTTATTACAAGACGCTTTTCATGAAATTAATTAGCTGATTGTGAGTCATAAAAAATATTTGGACTACGTCTGTATGTACATGCATAATAATAGAATAGAATGCTTACAAAAGTGCAGCTGCTACAAGGAACACCAGCAAGCATTTTCTTGGAGCAGCAATGACAATGTGTGGTATCCCAAGTCAAGTAGTTCACCAAGATGTACACATACGGCTCTTCACAAGCTAGAACAGTCCCTGTGTAAAAAAATTCGTTAAAAGGTATATTAGGTATATAAGCTTCATCCTTAATAAAATTCTAGCGACAAATACCACACAATATTGTTTGTTTATGTATGCATAGCATCATTTGTATTGCAATGTATATTTATCAAAGTAACACACTTTGCAAGTTGATCTCTTTACAGGAAGCTGAAGTAAAGTGCAAATGTCTACATGAGATTAAAACTTCTAACCAAAATTATAATTCTAACTTACAATGCAAAGATGTAATATTTAATTTACATTGCATTGACTAGAAAAATTTAAAAACTATCGCCAGCAAAAATAGACGCAAAAAATGTTAGCGATAAAATTATTCAGAACAGTCAGCTTTAATTGCTTAAGGGCAAAGAAAAGGATTTAGGATTTTCGAAAAATGTGTATGTGAAGGTCCAACTGTACAACCCACTCTCACCACCACAACACTATAGAGATTGGTTTACACAAACGCTGTGGTTGTTTTCTCACACCTGCATGTAAAGCTTCAGTCAAGTTTCAGTCTTCAGGAAATCCTAGAATTTTGATGAAATAGAGATCAAAAAGAATTACAAAAATGATACCGATTTTCAATGTGATTTGCAACTACAGAACTACAATACTACAGATTGTACAGATATATAGCATATCCCTCAAGAAATAATATTTACCAGTTACATTTGTTGTGAATTTTTGCTGACGATATTTAATTTTCATCTTGACCTGTGAGACTATTGGGGTATGATTTACCTGCAGATACATTTCTGTTTACGATAAGTCGTCTGCCTCGCTCTTCTGTGTAGTCGATAGAAATAAACTCTTCTGCATTTGTAATTGATGGATGGGGCGTTTTCAACCTCAATAGATTATCATCGCAAAACTTTTTACTATTCAATTTGTACTCTTTTTTCAATTGAGCTTCGCTGTGGTTTTCTTTCCTCGCGATAAGATCATTGCACTTCGTCTGTCTTTCTAGTAGTTTGTCTTTAAGATTTTCAGGATATTTACATCTCAGAGCCAGTTGTATATCACGGAGGGCCAAATCCGGATCTTTGATTTGTACAAACAATGCTGATCTATTTCCATACGCCAGCCCAAGTTCTTCCTCCCCCATTGTCGCAAACATAATTGCCAAGTTGTAACCTCTCAGTGCAGAAACATAATTTCCACTTTTGTACGCTACATTCGCCTTTTCTCGCAACTTTAAAGACATCTCCGCTGATTTCTGGAATCCTAATTTTTATTTGAAACAAAAAGTCATGCATTAAGAACGATTTTCATCGATTTTATCAGCGCTGTATGAATGTTCAGCTATACTTCATGTTGGTCAATTTGACAAAAGCATTATAAACAGAGACCGGATAAATATAGGCAAAACCGACTTTTTAGACACCTACAACATTCAGCTTGGTACTTGCTGGTTTGGTATCTCAGGACTGACAGGACCTACAAAGTCTATGTCAGAGGAATTTTTTCCTGGTTTATTTGGTAGGACTTATTAGCCCAATGTACTTAAGTATACGGACTTAAGAACTTATTTAAACTTATATTTAGTCTCTATGTAAGCCTACGGTTGGAAATAACTACAAAAAATTGGATGACTACTTATTTTCAATTTTTGGGAGCTTACTTATCCGGTCTCTGATTATAAACGAATCAACAATTTTTATTCAGTTTAATTTTAAGAAGGCATAAAAGTAAGTGTACTATGATTTATGAATGACTTACGTTCAAAATAACTCTGTGGTACGGGTATCCACTTGAAGAATTTTTTAACGAGTTGAACTTTCTGTAATTCATTTTCGCACGCATTAATGTCACTTTCTATACTGTTGAGATTGAGATTGCTTTTCTCATTATCAGAACTTTCCAATTTTTGCAAAAATTCTCCTCTTAGTTGTCTTAAGTGTTTATCGTCTTTGAGAAACTTTCCTTGCCACACATGTTCCAGTTCTTCTTGCTGAGACATGTTGTTGGGCTGAAATTCCACCGTGCTGTGTTCCGCATGCAATACAAAAGTGAAATGATAAGAGAAATCCAATGCAGTATACCGATAAAAATAAAATTGTCTTGCATGTATTAAATTTCAATTGTGCAAGTTCCCATTCTCTTGCTCTTGGTGACTTAACTACTAATGAAGTCAAAACATTCGGAGTGACTCTACAGTTGAATTGAGAGCATGGGAATTCTCTTGTGTTGAACTCGCGTGTTGACTGAGACGATACGGAAATAACTTGAGCAACAAAAAGTTATTTTTGGAGCAAAACATCAGATGCATGAGTTTTGGTTTTTTATTACTCTCATTCACATTATACGTGAAGAAAGATTGACTATATTATCTCCGACTCTCGACAAACAGACTACTTGTACTGTTCCATTTAATTTAAAAGTCTTTAAAAGGTTTTTTCCCATTTGGATACCATCAATGCATAAGTACCGTACGAAACTGTCTTTATTAGTTTCTTGTCGGTGTGTCTGTGTATGCAAGTAAATATGACGTCTTGTCCATGATGTTAAATAAAACTAACATTCCCATTAGCGAATGTCGCTTCGCATTTCTGAACGTGTCTAAATGGTTTATTAATGTATTTCAACATGACATACATATTTCTCGGCAGAGACTTTGTCACACATCTGTGAACAAAACTGTATACACCTAACCCTAAGATTCAACAAACAAGAAATTTCTTGTGTCACTAATGTACTTCCCAGTCTCTCTTCTTAACGTTAAATGTTAAACACTTGTTCAAAATACTTACAGTACATAAATACGCTTACATAAGTTATCTTCTTATTCTTACTCCATATTATTACACATACCTAGTTTACGTTTAGAGTTCATCTATTAAGTTTTTACTACATAATTATCCAGTTTTAGTTTTACACACTTGTACACACATGACACATAGGTAGATTTACAGTTTAAATTTGATTCAGTTAAATTAACGATTCAAAAATCTCAAGTGAAGATATAGCAATTTCAGTTTTTAAATCGTTAACTATGAATACAATTAAAATTACATTTATGAAACTAAAAGTGAACCGAATCATATTAATTAAATACAATTCAAAACGAAAGAATGTAAATTCTTTTCATCGAAGACAATAAAATGGAATATATCAATCGTATCATCTCTTATTGCTAGCAAGTTAAAAAATAGAATGTTTTTAGATTTACAAGGAGACTCAAAGTGAAATGTTTCAACATTCATTCCCTTTCTTGGTTTATAGAAGACATAAAAGCTTTGCACTTGGGATTTCTGTAAAAAACGTATTACATCCACCTGCAGAAGCAAATTGTGCGAACAAGGTTAAAACGTTTACACATGTGGGAAGTTCTTGCTAAGAATGTGTTGAAGAAGAATGTTTTCTTTTTTGGTGAAATAAATATCACTAGCTATCTTTAGTTTGGTAGTTTTTTACGAATTGTCGATTTTCTGAGCAGTTGCTGTGCCTCCATATTCCAAAGCTAATGATCCTTTTGGAATGTACTCTAAAAGACCTTGTTTCCATTTCACTTCATCCGAGTCGTAGATGTGTATTTTGGACAGGGTATGACTTGATAAAAAGTATTTCAGGATGTTGTAAGCGTACCAAAATACGGCAGGGCCTGGTTAAAATAATAAATTAACAGACTAAGTTTACAGATATCCAAAGTAGAAATTTTTTAGGAGTAGTTTTGGTGTAGTTTACTTACAATTCACAAGATAACATGCTTTTAACGTCTCAGGATAATACGCATCGAAGTCTTTAAGGACTCTGATCATGAATTCCAGTGCTGAAAATTACAGAAGAAATGCATCGCTGTAAAGTAACCCTTTACCCATAACATGATGTCATAAAAAGAAGCGTTAAATACTGAAATCTTACATCCCCAATGAGCCGCTTTGGCGAAGGTGAGACCTCCGCAGTCTAAAACTGCGACAAATTGACTGACTCCATTTTTCTTCATTGTAACTAATCCAATTTCAACTGCTTTGGTTAAAAATCGCAGACAGTCATCTTTGAGACCTTGAGCGAGCAGAGGTCTTATATCGATAGAACCGATTTTAGACAGGTAAACTACGAAATACAATGAGTAATTAATTCTAATATGTATTCATTAATGTTTATGCACATTTCACCATATTTTTAAAATATTACTTGGATAATTTTCCTCGTCAATTCCCATGTACCATGGCATAAGCTCTTCTTTAACTGCTTCTGGAGCTTCCCAATCTTTCATCAAATCTGTCCCAAATTCTTCTCTCCATTTCATGGCCTATAAAACGAATTGTATTTTATGTATTTTCATTATAACTACCTTTCAATGATAAACTTGAAGCGAAATCATAAAACCAATTTAAAACCATAATTATATAGCCTTTTTAATTATGACATTGCTTAAGTCATTATTATTTTGTTAGTGGATTACTTGAACACTTTTAACAGTGGTACCTTTCTAAGTTGTTCTTCTGCCTTCTTTACATCCAAACTTCTTGCTGAAAAAAGACAACAATATTTTTGTTTTACACAATGGTGATCAGTGATCATTGAATTTATCATACTCGATTGCATTAGAGACTAGATAAATTAATTTTTGGAATGCTTAGCTTCGCATAGTATAGTATATCTAGTATATCATGCATGGCATAAAGAAATAGGTACTAGTTACTCTACACCTTAAAGATTCAAATGAATGATACCTGATTGCTTAAGTACAAAAGCATACCTAAACTTGCATATTCTTAGTATCGAAATAGTTTTTAAAACCCTTAAAATTCCCTAGAAACTTGCCCTGAAAAAGGTTGTTCCATTGCTAGATTCATTAATACATAGTTATTGTCAATGCATGTAGCATGGATACATAATAATGACTTACTTTACGTAAACATTAACAAAATGGTATTTTGAGACGAATATTGCGGTAAAGGTACACCGTACACGTGAGAAAATTGATCTCTCCTTGCAAATAGTACAAGTAATATATACGTACACACTTTCAACGTTCAGCCTTCACCTTGTCTCAAGTCTCAACCGTTTGCTATGCTCCACAGCAAAATGTAAATCTCACAGACGCCACAACACTCAATAGTGTTATACAAGTACCTACATTTGTGTGAGTAGAACCCATCGGCTGCAAATTTCTTTATAGAGCGATTGTCACTGTCTCTTTAGCAAAAGCAGTCCTTCCTTTAAAAGTAGTTGACCCTAACATTATCAACGAAGAGTGCACTCAATGCAAAACAGTTTCATTATCATTGCATTGGAATAGAAATCATTTGATACTTGCAAAACATGTGAGTACCTATATGCTTTGTATATTCATATATAGGTACCGGCTGCAGATACCGACACAGTGATGTACAAAATCCTTTCCAAAAGGCTTTAACTGAATAATTTTAAAATGTGGAAATGCAAGGCTGCCATAAACAAGCGTTTCGCAAATATATTTATGATGACTTTCATTGATTTTATTCACTATGAAGGATTCTCTGTGAAATATTTGTTATATACCGTGTTCATAATTATTATTACCTATACTTATATATTTCGAAATCATTCATCCTTTTTCCTTATACTTGCTCGAGAAGGTCTACTTGTTTACTTAAGTACTTTATGATGATCATTGTTCTGATAAACGTAAGGTTGTAATAATTAATGTAAACTTATTACCTCTTAAGAATCGGAGTAGCACATCATCCTCTTGATTCAAATCCTTTACGACTTCTTTAAACTGAAAAACAAAGTTTTAAAATTGCATTACAAACTAAGGTTCTTCAGTACTTCTATTCTATCAACTGTGTGGATTTGATCAATTTATTTTGCATTAGGGGATGCATGAAGATATTTACTAATATTTATATGGGCAACGAATGCTGTATTAATGAAATTAAGGAAATAAAGTTTGTAATTTCATTGGTTCAATAAAACGGGTTGAATATCCAATTCTCATCTATATAAGTAATCATATTAATAATGGTATGACATTATCAAATCAAAGTATGAATTCATACCTTTTTAAAAGTGACAGCCTCTGTTTCTTTGATGTTGCTCATGTTTTCACTTTTTAGTAACAGCCCAGTTTGTTAACAATTATTTTGAGTATTGGATGTATTACAGCTTTTGAAAAATTATACACTGTGAATGGAGAATAACATGAAATCACACGCAAATTTTTTACTGAGTTTGATTAGTAAATATGAACTTGAGACAAACACTTCGGCATCGGCAGCTTATTAAATTTTACTATACAGTTCAGCACGACAGATTTGATTTTTGCAGGTTGCTGTACACTTGCTAATACTATAGTTTATTAACTGAAGCCTTTGATAGATTTCTCGAATGAGAATCTTGAACAGTTCTGTATAGTAGAAGGTAGATGTTAGATGCACAACTGTCAGAAAATGGTAATATGTGTTAGTGTGTGTCAAAAAGTATGTGAGCGGAAGCAACACGGATTTTTTTGCTCACTTAATCTCACAAGAAAATCTAATTCACTATAAGGATATGAGTTTTCAGATATGGGCCTGTTGTCTTTTATATGATATGTACTATGTGGTATTTCAACTTTTGTTTGCCTCATTCAGGTCGCACAAGTTCTCACTTTTGCATCAAATATCTTCTTAGTTGGTTCTTGGACTGCTTTCTACTACAAAGTGAACCTCATTATGTGTAGTTAACCAATTATATACCATATACTATAAAATACGCTTTGTTTTGACTGCAAAAGGATGTTGCTTTGAGTAAATCACAGAATTTCTACTAGAAAAAATATCACTTTAGACTCTAGTAGCAGAATATACAAGTAGTACACACAATGCTAAGCCGAGAACACCTGTACAATAGAAAAGCAATACCTATACACGTACTTATTCACAATGCAAAATTGTTTCTTATACGAGTTCTAGCGTTAGCGTTGTACATTTGCCATGTGATTGCTTTAAAATGTTTGTTATGTGTAAACTGTATAAAATAATATAAGTGTGCATTATGTGAATGTGAATACAGATACTACACGAACTATTAAATATGCATATAATATGGGATTGTAATTATAAGGTACTTACCCTTACACTTTACAACTGTACATAACTACTTATGTTTGTTATTATTATAGATACCTTAGTTGTGTCTTATACATGGGGCTAAATAAAAATTGCTCCTTAGTACAAGTTGGAATGCTAAGCTTCCTAAGAATTATAATAATAATATTTCTAGCAAGAAGACCGCCGACCGTTTACATATGCTGGCATGTATACTCTTATAGTAGTTAGTACATGCTCTATGTACTACCTTGACTGTCATCAAATGTATAAAAGTTTAAATAAAAATTACACGTTAATTTCTATACAGGTATTCTCAGCACTCTAGCTTGGTATTCTTTAGAACAAACATTTTATAAGACATACCTTTAAGAACATTATTTATAATGATGATGATGTCTTAGCAATCCAAGTCCAAGTGTATAAACATTTGGGCTTAGTGTTTAATGGCAATTTTACTAATTATTGTATTAGAAGAAATAAAATATGTAGTAGATAGTATAAAGTAGTTTTAAATGCTTTTTTGTTTTCATATACTTCTACCGTACTAAATGGATGTTTGTTGTAACTTTGTACCTACATAGCTATATTATACTGTACTGGTGAATAAGAAATTGATGAATTTTCTCAGCCATTGGTGAAGCTACAACTTACCTTCGAATTGAAAATTAACATTTACTATAGGTACATGTAATGTAATTTTATGTGCATGGATATTGAAATAAGCTACACATTTTACATTGGGTAAGATACATTTTTATTTTTATAAGGACAAGTTCAAATGACAGGTATTTATTGTGCGAAGTATACAGAAGGATATGAATCACAGCGAAAATGAGAACTTTATCTTTATAGGTACTTATAGGTTAATTTTTCTTTTGTGATCTCCATGCGAAACCCTTTTTGTAATACCTAGTGAAAACAAAGTCCATTGAATTTACAACTTTAACTTTAATTTTAGTGACAATGCACACATAAAAAGTTTGATTGATAAGTAAATACATTGATAATTAGGAAAAAGAGTTTTAGCACAATTATTTTGTAGATAACGCAGTGTTGTGTGTTTTAGTGGAAGTTTATATGAAAATGCCATTGATCGACATTGTAGATAACCCTACCTGGCTGTGAATAACAATGATTAGCATACTGTCTAATTATTGCATGCATCAACATAAAGTAAAGTACAGCTTTTGAGTATTTAAGTACTATCATCTGATAAGAAGCGTGATGTGCCTAAGTAAGTGTTTAGTGATGCATTTTGTTTTATGGGTAACACGTACGGCGTAACACAGTACCACTGTGTGAACCGGCACAGTAAAGAAGCCTACATTTTTTAATGACATAGACTGCCTATTTTGTGCCTACTTACTAACGAAAGTAATAAACATAATAAAAAATTAACAGATTTATACGAAGAGAGTGCACTGTAAGTCAATCAAAAATTGCCTATGCATATAGATAGCAATGTAAAGAATATAATTCATTGCTATTTATACACACCTGAACATTGTGAACACTAATCAAACAAGTCTAACATTTTGTCAGTCTACCAACAGGCGGATTATAATTTTACTTTAATATTAGCAGAATTTTTATATTAGTTATGGGTGCAGTTATGGGAGAAGTCTAGTTTTGTCCTTGGGAGACTGCAATTTACATGTAGGAAGATAATTACTTACATTAATATACCTAAATGCATGACCAACGGATGACTATTTCCATAATTAGCACGTAGGCACACGTTAATTATAGAAATAAACGTAATCATCTCTACAATTATTAAGTTCTACTAGCTGGAGTGACTCTAGCTAGCATAACATATAATAATGTGCCACTGCCACCAGAGATTATAATTCCAAACTAAAACACTTGCATATTAAATTGTGAGTTGAAAGAATTGAATGTGATAAACAACGTAGCTTGAGGTAGCTGAACTCATGATTACTGGGAAACTAAATTAAGGTCTAACCAACACTTTTATAACCTTCAGAAAATTAGGTAGTAGCACGTCCTATTATTAGAATTTTTAGATGTTTTCCTCAAAGAATAATATTCTTAAAATGGCTGTACTTATAATGGTTAGTAAATTGGTAATACTAGCCAATCTTGTTATATGTAAATATTAATTTAGGTTTCAGGCACAATTATTATCGCATTTGTACGTAACTCACATCGTTTTCACATTAATTATCATTGTAATGGTACGTACTATTTCAAAAACATTTTACAGCCAAGAAAATATGTTGTGTATTATTATGAACAAGTTTTTAGAACATTTCTCTTCAGACCAACCAAATAATGGTTGATCAGCCTTATTTCTTAAAATCAGCGATTTGAGCAAATTTCAAGCCTCCAAAAGTGGAAAATTATTTATTTAAGGTAATACATTGTATGAAATTACTTTTCCAACAGCAACTGCCATTGCCACAAATGGTAGTTACTGTACTTTATATAATTTTAGCAACTAATTTTAATCTGAAAATCGACCATGGAAATTCATGGAAATTTGACTAGGAAAAAGATGGAAATTTCGTAACTGAGCAACCCTACCACACTCTTAGGTAATAAGTACATTTTGTAAAGAGATGATGAGAACAGCGGAACGTTGATATTTTACAGGGTTTAAATTTCATTGTTAGTGTGCGTAAGGTTAAATTTTGGTTTTATAATTCCTACGCTATTCTACGAATAAGACAAGTTCATGTAAACATGAACACAGAACAAAGTTTTATTACAACAATGCTACTGTTGATAATTTTAGTTAGGAATATATAATTTTTGTCAAATTACAATGTAGCTGGCTTAAGCTAATTGTACAGTATAAGTTACTACTAGTAGGCAAAATATATGCCTACTAAATCTGTATGTCATCATTAAGTTTGTATTACAGTGCTAAAAATAGTACAATACCTAACAAACCTCCTTACATACTTTTGTAAGTGTTGATTATAAGATTTTACAAAAGATATTGTTTAAATAGCTAAAATTGTAATAATAAATGTTGTTATATTATACAATTGCCAAATTGCATACTACACTGTTAGATAATAATAAAATGTTTAATATTATAGAATGGTGAAGCGTGTCTTTCATATCCTTTATTTATAAATCTCAAGGTATAGCATGTGTTAGTGTTTTATTAAATACAAAGAAGGAATAGGAACGATAGGCAGTAGTTTACACTTTTTGTGTAAATGTAATGTAGGTCATTGTTTCACTTGTGATTTCATTGCGTAAATGTGGTCCTATCGCCTAACACACTTACCTATCTGAATCTTCTAGGGATAAAACTACAATTACTACAAATACAACTAGCAATACAAGTATTGGGCTAACCTGCATCGGTATACCACGCACACACGCAACATACAAGTGCTACAGATATCGTAGTGTAATACGTTAAGACCAATACAGTATATTATGTAAACTGTAAACCTAAATCAACCAGTGTAGAAAAATAGTGTGTTAGATCCTTGTTTATTTACCATGGGTGGATATTATAACTACATACAACTACCTATATCGAAAGAGAATTCTTAGCATATAATTTGATACACTAATTGTTATAACTAGTATACACTAATTGATTATAAATAAATACAGATTGAACTATTTACTATCCACAATTTAAACAGAAATATCTATTATGGAACAGTAAACAGGAACAGAAATCTTGGATCATGAAATCTTAATTACTATAACAAAAACAGATGATACGATGCACTTGCAGCTAGATTTTTATGATGAAATGATTGTTAGGAAAACAAATTTTTCTTTTAACATGTGATTATTAGTTCTACATGTTGAAACTTATAAATATTTTCTCATGAAAGCGCATGTAACATTCATTCGTTTTAATTTTTCCAAGAATTCCCAACTTTTGAGACTATACTGCAAATATCTTACAAATATTAAATGTTACAAACCTACAACCTTATATAAGCTATATTATATTCTATATTCTATGGTATATTCACTTATTATATATACTCCAACTTAATCAGTAGCTCACGCAGTAACAGTAACAATCTGTAGTAATTTACATCATCATTTGCTCTAAATTGTACTTAAGAATTTTTAGATATTAAATCATATTATCTTAAAACAGTATATTAAAATACGTATCAAAAAAGTTGCGTATTACCTTGCCTGTTTTCTTTAGTGAGTTAGCTTTTTGCTTCTACATAGCTAGTAGCTATATACAATACCTATCTAAATGCTTCCAATAAGACAATAATTATTGCAATATGTAATGCTTGCCGCTTCATATGCTGCCATATCCTTTACATTTTAATAGTAAGCAAACAGTTATTTACAATTGCATTACGGTTCAACTGACGTGACTCCAAAAATCTGTTTGCACAATACTGTTGCCTCATTCATGCCAATACATCACACGAGCGCGCAAAATTTCTATTATGATCACTAGAACTAGAGCTTTTAGAAGAAAATTGTGTATGTAAATATATTTCTATGTGCACTCAAGTTGTTGCACTGCACACATCATATCTAGTTTATATAATTAAGTATTTGGCAGAAAAATTACGGTTCATAAAATATTCATATTGGTTAAAATTATATGCAGACTGATACAGATACATAGAAGATAATAATATCATTTTATTTTATTTAATACCAATGCATGTCTGTAATTTGATACTGTTTATATTTTACATGTGTACATACTTATGTAACATGTAAGTACGTGTAGTCCACAAGTACTTACATGTGCAGGAAAAGTAATGGAATATTTTATTTTTAGTAAGCTTGTAAATATGGAATCTGACTGGTTTATTTATTGTTTATTGCTTAACAATTTACGTGACAAATGATTTGAACAAAATTATTCGAACAAAATTAACGATAAAATGTAACTTTTTATTTACATTAATGCATTTATATACATTTTTTATACAATTTTTTATTCTACTTTCCTAATCATACTGATCCAATTATCCAGAATCAGTCAAATTTTCTGTCTCGTGTTGTCTATTGTATACAAGTTAAAACATTGTATATTATTATGTTATTGTACCAAAATTACCAAAATAGTAATTAGTAGATGTAATGTACATTTTTAGCAGGTTTTATCGACTGTTATACATATATACCTATAATGTCATGTTTTTATGTGAGCACTAATAAATTGAGCTGAATTAATAAATCTTCTTTGAAATCAGACTTTGACTTTAAAAACAAAAAATAAAGAAAGATAGGCAATATCCATAAAAATAAAAATAATTCCTAATGTAAAAAAGTGTTATGATAAAAAAATATATTTACACCTTCACTCTATACTAATACGTAATATAATTACATTATTACATATGTCTTTTGTATACAGTTTGTCTGTGACGAGTATGTAGCATTTGTCTGTAGTATAGCTATATCGGAATCTTTTCCATCCTCTTCGAATTTAGAAAATATTACAGTAATCACTAACTTACTTAATTCACGGTTGAATTCAACCTACGATGATATTAATTTTGATGCAACAATATCTCTGTTATAATTGTGTTGTTCTAAAAATTCCTTATGATCAAGAACAGGAATTCCCGTCAAGACAGTTCCACCACACTCTATAGATAAGGAATCAGCTGGAATATCCTTTTGAAGAGCTTGTGTCCATTTATTTTTGTCACTATCAAATATGTGAATTTTCGATAGCGTATGTCCAGAAAAAAGAGGCTTCACCAAGTTATAGGCATACCAAAAAATTGCAGGCACTAAAAATACGATTACATGCAAAATTAAAATTATATATGGACAATTCCTCTTGAATCAAATTGATTTTAATTTTTACCATTTAAAAGGTAAGCTCCATAAAGCGTCTCAGGGTAATAAGCCTCGAAATCATGAAAGAGTCTTATCATGAACTCAATAGCTAAAGTAATTTAAGCCAGAAAACATTATTAAATTGTTAAATGAACAACAAAAAATGCATCATGGATGATAAAATTCAATGTAATTATGAATGTAACTTACTTCCCCAATGCATTACTCTGGCCAAAGAAGCACCCTGAACATCAAGGATCGTAATGAACTGATGATTGTCGAATTTCTTTGCCACTTCTAATACAAGTTCCATGGATTTTGCAGCATATCTCAAACCATCATCTTTCATTCCTTTCGCCAGAACGGGCCGTATGTCCCAAATTCCGATTTTGGAGTAATAAACTTAAATATAAATTAATTATGATTAGGTATTTGACTAGAAAGAGTTTTGAAACTTTTTATGCTACGATTTATTACCTGGTCGAAATCCATAATCAAATCCTGTGAAATATGTAACTAAATCGTCCTTTATTTCCGAAGGAGCATTCCATAAATGTATCGTATCAATTTCGTCATCTACTCTCCATTGCAAGGTCTATTGGAAATTGGAATATTACATTTAAAAATAACATTAATGTATTAAAATAAAATAACAATTAGATAAAGTTTGCGCATACATCCCACAGATATAAAAGAGATATTATACATGTACGTATAATGATCAACGTTATATAATTGATACACGTTGGTATAATTAAATGAACTATTATTGCAGTCCATGAAAAGTAGTTTATCCTTATCCTTACAAAACAACATTCCTGATAAAAAAATTATTAGATATAAGATTCTTAGCAGTAAAAACCTTGCCTTTCTCAACTGATCGTTCGCTTTTTTAAAATCCAGACTTCGGGCTGCAATAGTATAAAATAGAATATTCACCACAACTGTTTATTTCATTTTGTGCACAAATACTCCTAAATGCTACTACATTCTTAGTCTTAGCCAGTTAACAATTGTAAAATATAAGGTAGGTATGTATATTTGTAAATGTCAAGTTACCCCTGAGAAAACGGAGTAAAGTTGTTTCGTCCAGCTTCAGGTCCTCAGTTATTTCTTTAAACTGTAAAAACACTCATTAATTAAACTTGAAATAAAAAATGAGGTAAAACATTTCGTTTCACAAAAGTATACCTACATAACGATATAATAATGTTATGTAACAGTAACGATGATGTATTCTGTATTAATATTACTTAACAAACCTTTGCTAAAGCTAATTTTTCTTTAGAATCCGACTTTTCTGCGTTATTCATATTTATGTAGGATTTAATTTCGGTTTTTAACCAATAATAATAAATGTTTTTGCACCACGTTAAATAAAATTCACATAGTTGTACTTGCAGTCTCCAAGTAATGAATGGCTGACTGTTCACTGTTTAGTAATATGATTCAATCAACAAATTAATCAAGTGTGTAAAGAAAACATTCATTTTTTTATCAATGTGTAAGATGTAGATAATATACAATGTAAGTACTGAATACATGTGAATTTCATGCGTCGCATTTTCATTTGCCTTGCAACACTGTTTGGTGAGTATGTGTCATGTCATGTGTGTGTAATTCTTGTTTGTAAACTTGACTATCCCTTTTACTTTCAGATAAACATGCACAGGTAAAGAAAATATTATGTGCAGCCTGCAGCATTTGTGTATGATATATACGTATACCGCTTTAACGTGACCTACAAGGTTAGATGTCCAAGTCAACTTTCAAATCTCTAATGCATTTAGCAAGAATAGTTAACTCTTTATAATGTTTTACAAGGATGGATAAAGCATTGAAGTACTACCCTAATGCATTCCAGACTATATTACAATAATGGTCTCTTTGTCTGTCACAACAGATACACCAACAAACCAGGTAGGTACAAGTTGAATGAGTATTTGTATTTTTATATAAAAATATACTTTTGCGGTAAATGTATTTTATATAACAATTAATTGCTGGGTAGAAATATTATTACTATCTGAATTTATGTAATATAAATACAAAAATATCTCATGGGAAAATGCCTGAAAAAACAATAAAACTTCTCACCTGGAAAAATACTGAATAAATTTCAAGGCTGTATCAGGCTTGAACAAGGGCGTACCTACCTGGCTTGAATGGGAGTAGAGTAACTATAAACAGTAGTCTCTCGGTGTAGTAGCTGAAAAACAGTTTACTGATGTTGTTAAGTGTCTATGATGTTTAATAGCTTTGTTACTTACCTACACTTTAAATAAAAATTCAATTTCAATTTATGTATGGGCTCATCAAGCTTAAGTCCCCCCCCCCCTAGATTTTGGAAACAGGGGTGACAATGACAACCTCTGAGCCCCTCCGACGACTCTAGCTCCCTCCCTCCATTACAAAATCCTAGATGCGCCATTGGGCTTGAATAAAAAGTTACGAGTACGACGTATATTGACCAAATATTAATTAATTAAATAGAGAAAATTATATAACTTGTATTACACTGAGTTTTGCATATTAAATATACGCAACTAATTATATGGGTAATTAAGTTATAAATTTCACAATAGAAAATAAGATGAGTCGAATAGAATCTCTGTGAATATTTTAGTGTAAACAGATTTAACAGATGCAACCGTTAGCACAGAAAAACGCTGCACAGACCAAATTGAAGAGTTGTACTATGAAAATTTAGCGTGTGAGATTTTAAGATGTTGGTATTCTTTTTTAACAATCTTGGACATTCGCATTCTAGCTAGGTATTTCACATAATATTATAATGTAAAAAATATCAAAATGTTAATTTTTTTTAGCAAAAACATTTATATAGATAGCTCTTACAAGTACAACTTTGTACAAAAACGACACAATGCACAATAAATATTATACTAAATGAACAAAAAGAAGTATTATCAGACAACAATAGAATGTAAATGACAATTAAGTGAAAAGATTAAACTTAAAACTTGGCCATTGTTTGAAAAACAATTTAATAAAATGAATCTTATATGAAATAATGAGTACCAACGGAACGATTTTAAATTGCATTCACATATGGACGGATTTGCATACTACAGAATGACACTAAACATTATTTTTGAATCGAGGTATATGTTTTCAAAAATTGACTACATGAATATTTTATCTATACACTATGTTTGAAATCGGCCCTGACTCTAAAATAGAGATAAAAGGGAACTTGAATTGGGCTAAGAGATACAGATGAATTGTTAGTTGCAAATTCTAAATCTGAAAAGCTCAGCGTCTTGGTTTTGTTAAGTCAATATAATAAAGTGAAACGAATCCTGTCAGCCTTATTATTTGACCCCGTTATCCACGCAGTATCTCACTTCACGTTTAAAATAATTATGCAATATTATGAGAAATCTATTAACAATAAATAAAATTAACTATTTTCATGGTCAATACTATGCATTAGCCAATTTAAAATGGCTCATTCACTTAGGAAATGATTTACAGATAGTATAGCACAAGCGCGTGGAGTATGGAAATTCGGATAGATACAGGATAGACCGGATATGTAATAATATTACTATTATCCGTGAGTAATTAAAATGCTTTAGATAATGGTATATTTAATCGAATAACCTGGCTCAGGCTGTATTATACCTATAAAATGCATATTTAGATTTTAGGTGTTGAACAAGAAAATCATATTTATGCTACCATCAGCAATGACAAACTAAAGGTTAGTTTTTCTAAACTGGTCACAACATTTGCGTACTATATATATATATGGTAGAGCATTAGGATTAACTATTGTTTGGTTATTGAATTTTCACACATACTTATATATTTGACAGTCTTCTAAACTCTGAACTAAATACTAACAAAATATAGGTAGACTGGTCTTACTTTAAATGCATTGAATGCAATAATCTTGTAGAAAACTAAATTTATGTACACAAGTTGTATCTGTTCATTTCAGATCCACATCGATAGAGCAACTAACAAGTAAGTATTTGAGTAGCCAACTACATATTCCTTAAGACCCAACCTGATTTTCGTGCATGTGCATAATGTATATAACTCTTTATTGTTTTTAATAATTCATCAACAATATTTATAAGTATACTAGTTCAGTCCACGAATAATGAATGATGAGGCTTTACAATTCCTTACTGTTTAACGAACCAATACCAAGGTTTGCATAAAGTTACAAGTTTATCTTTATTTAAACAACATGATGACATCAATCTTCATATTACTGACTTAAAAATTAGGTTGGATGTTTAATTTATTTCTCCCTGTGTAGCTGAGGAAAGTTTACGTTTAAATCGCTTTTTACTGTTTCTTTCCATCAATCACCCAATCTGGATTTGCACAAAAATCCATGTCATAAATAGATTATTAAGACTCAGTTGATGTTAAAAAAAGACGTCTGTTGTGGTAGACGAACATTATGTTTATGACTATAGGACACTAAATTATAAGATAACTGTGTTTTGTTGGGGTTTACAGTCTGTCCTGTACAGCAAGTGGCATTGACATCAAAAGGAAATGACAAATGAGTTTGATTTGTTGTTTCCCCATTAAATAGTAATAGTGTACCCGCATGTGTTTACATATAATAGAAAAATGTATTAATGGGTGAATAAATACTAGATGAAAAAAGATTTGCATACATCTTGTTGTTGTTGTTGTCGCTGTCGCAATGGAATTGGAGCTGCTACAATAAGGATTGTTGAATAGCAACCCAACAATAAAATCGATCAACAATCCCATGCCCGGCCGGCCCCAATCTGCATGCCGTGGCATCGTGCTTAATGCTAAGTATGAGCTCATCTGTATTAAGGAGTCTTTCCACATCCTACATCGCAGTTGATTTGTGTGCTTATATGAAATACAACACAACAAGTTCCATTCTTGTTACCATCCAATATTCCAGTAATACTGGTATTTCCTCCTTTCACACAGAGGTCGAACTCTAAACTAATCTTGCATTGCAATATTGCAAATATGCAACAACACATCTCTGAACATCTTGCATCTTACAGGACAAAAAACATGACGCGCATGATTTTTTTTAAAATTCTCATTTTGTGTATATATACTCCATGAAAATGATCATTTGGACACACACAACTACTACATTGACTAACTTGCGAAATAACAATCCTATTAAAAACCCAGTCTGAAATTTTATTGTTCAAAAGTTCTGAACTCCATACTCAAAAAGTAAGCTTGCCATTTTATTTGATATTTCTTTTCCAAAGCATTTCATAAAATAAAATTGAATCTAAATTTATTTATTTTTGTACTTTTTTGCAGACATGTCTTCTTTAATCATGTTATTCCTGGCTGCTGCCATTACTACTGCCACCAGTATTCAAGCCCCCGTCAATCTAGGCACTGCTGGCAACTTCGCCATCTTAGCTCAATCGGGTCTCACAACAACCGGGACTACTAAAATCGTGGGTGATATTGCCGTTAGTCCTGCCGGTGCAGCAACTATTACTGGATTTGCTGAGACATTGGACTCCGCCGGAGCATTCTCTTCTTCCGGTCTTGTCACAGGAAAAATCTATGCTGCCAGCTACTCTCCTCCAACCCCAGCCATGTTGACCCAGGCAATTAGTGACAAGCAGGCCGCTTATGACGACGCATCAGGAAGAACCAATCCTGATAAATTGAATTATGGCATCAATGGACCATCAACTCTTAATGAAGGCTTATACAAGTGGACAGCCGCACTTTCCGTTGACGGTGAAATTACCTTGGCTGGAAATTCATCATCCGTGTACGTTTTCCAGGTTGATGGCACCCTCGATTTTCTTGCCACATCAAATATGGTCTTAGGAAATGTCTCCCCTTCCAATGTCATTTGGCAAGCGTCTGGAGGAGTTACCCTAGCTGCCGGTTCTAAAGTCCAAGGAATCATTTTGGGCAAAGCTGGAATTGTATTCAATTCCGGGGCCCAACTAGTCAAGGGAAGAGCTCTGGCTGGAACAGCAGTTACTCTTATTTCCAATACTATTACACAACCTTGAAAGCGCGATGAGAATAATTAACTCAAAACAACGAAGTAATTACTATTCAAGACTGAATTTAACTTATTTTATATAAATTGCATATTGTCAATGTGATATACTATAACATCCATGAAATAACCATTAAATCTTTTTTGATCGAGAAATAAATGATTCTGTAAAGAAATTCGATATCCAAGTCAAAAACAATACGGTTTTACTAGTATTTTCTTAATCCGGCATTTCATAATGTACAACCTTCTTTACTTTAACTTTAAATATGTTTATTAGTTTGTCCATCTAGAAATGTAATCGTAGTTTCGCATACACGCTTTACAAAATGCAATTTGATAGAAACCAGCAGAGAATGCCAATTTCTTTTTTAACTAACCAACTAAAACAATTTTGTTAAATCAATGCATACAATGCACTGATCTAGAATCTATTCAGGATAGTATACATTAATACATGCATTACCTTTTAATATTAAATGCAAACAATACCGATTCAAACTATCGGTATCACTAAATATACATAGCTGATATAAAGTTATCATATTATGAAAAACCAGTAAACAAATTGGTAATAATTAGTATTACAGTAGTTAGTAAGAATTTAGTAATTTGTGTACCTATTTCCTTATCATCAGAGATACAAATAGGAAGAGAGTGCAGTTTTTATATTACCTGTATGAAAACCTACAATTGTAAAATATTTTACACTGCCGAATCCAACCCTCATCATTTCAATCATTGATTTCAATTAACGGGATGATCGGTATGAATACAAATAAATGATTCCATTACATAGTTAGTTACTTAACTTATCGTTTTATATAATACGAAGCCATTCGTGTATATATAATAATTATACTTATACCTTACACCTATAATCTGAGCTGTAGGTGATTTTGTTCCCATTCCGTTGACGGGAGTAGTGAGTAATCTATACCTATGATCTACTGATATAAATGTGTTAATACAACTTTTAAGTTGTAGTTAATTTATAATAGGAGCAGCATAATGTTTGTATGTATAAACCAAGATAAAAACATAATATTGCAGTATGTAACATAAAGAATTCACTGCAGCAATATGTGATATGCAAAGTGCCTGAATCGAAACAAGCAAAAAGCTTAGTTGTTATTTGTTATGGAGGTGCAAATAATAAAAGAGTTGTGGAAATAATTAAGCTTGTTGTTGATGTCGCTGCCGCTGCAATGGAAATGTTTTACAGCAGCGCACTAATAATTTCGACCCGCAATCTCATGCCCGTGGCCCCTATGTACATGATTAATGATTAGCTCATTTTTATTGGGTAGACTCGGCAAACTTTTCACATCCTACAACGCAGTTGATTTTGTGTACACGAAAATGGAAATCACCATGTCTTATAAGTTACATTCTTGCAGCCATTATTCCAGTTAATTCCAGTTATCCCGATATTTCGTCCATTCACACATTTATCAAAGTCCCATTCGAAATGGAGCAGTTACTCTATAGCTATCGGTTCTCAAGTTCAAGGGTTCCTTTTGGGTGTATCTATCGATACATGTAATACAGGGGCCCGATTAATAAACGGTGGTAGAGCTTTCGCACACAGGGTTTTCGAAATTCATGAGCAGATGCTTTTATGCTATTAAAAGAAAAACCTATTATCTACAGTAATGATCTACTTAAGAATAACATTCATATAGAATCTACAATAATTTAGTGGTAGCAGGTACCTGCATATACTAATACAACTCACAATCAATAATAAGCGCAAACAAAGACCTAAATTATCATATAGCTTAATTAATTATATGAAAAACAAATAAGCAAATTGTGGTTATACTTCCTAATCATCAAGATGTAAATAGGAAGCGATTGTTCGTGTTTTTATTACCTGTGTAAAAACATTTGCCTACAATATGTTAACAAATATTTGATACACCAACAGAATCCAGTTGAATCCACCCTCAGCTCCTCTCATAATCACATCACGCACTACAGTACTGTAAAAGCTTGTATACGCTTTGGTATGAGTAAAAATAATTACCAACTAATAGTTACGTACTGTATATGGTTTTTGTGTAAAATGTGTAGGTATATAATTTAGATTCTTATACCTATAAATCGGAACTATATATGAATAGCGATTTTATATCACCTTATGGTTCATGACGAGAGAGTGGTCTATGTCTATGAACAACCTTGTGTTGGTAACAACTTGATTATTATTGAGGCAGTATACTAGACACACACACGACACACACATTCACACATGCCTAGTTTAGTTTGTAGCATAATAAAGAATTGATTGTCTTGTAAAGATATGCAAAGTGATTTAGACGCAACATGGGAGAAGAGATTAGTTGTTATGAAGGTGTAAATAATAGGCAGTCGTAGCTACAATGGAATTATATTTATTACACAAGGAAGAATCATAATCTTATATTTATTCACCACAGAGTCACAAACATACCATATATCTTAAGTAGTCGTAAGAGAACAAAAAATAAAATAAGGATACAGTTTTACAATAATTCACATTTTTCATGGAACCACGGCATTTGATTGTTGATGAAGATCACAAAGCAGACGATATTACATTTGCAACTGCAGTATCGTCGCAAAAGGATCAAATTCACTTGCAATTGAATTCACTCCTGTTTGACTAGACGGATAAGTAGTTTGGGCGCACCAGCGTATGAGATGCCAATAAATGTGAATTTAATGTAGGTCAATAGGCTGGGCACTACCACCGTAGTCAGCAGGAAGAGAACTTGCAGGGAATGCTTCTAAGAGTGCGGCTTTCCATTTCTTTTGGTCCGAGTCCATAATGTGGATTTTGTCTAAGGTGTTACCCGCCAGAAGGGGCTTGATGAACTTGAATCCGTGCCAAAATATAGAAGGAGCTGAGAAAATAATAACCTCGTAAGTTTTTCACTCAACGACAAAAATATTGGATTGGATTCAGGAAGGAATGGGAGCGGAAATAAATGAAGATAGTTTCTGGTATAAAGAACTTACTGTTAATGCAAAATGCGTCTTTTAAGGTCTCGGGATAGTTTGCTTCAAATTCCTTGATAACTCTGATCAAAGTTTCGATTGCTATAAAATAAAAATAAAATGTTTAGAATAGGGATTCTTTTACATTTTCACAAAAGATTACACTAAATCCATTTTGCAATTGAAGAACTTACTTTCCCAATGGGCAACTTTTCTGAAACTAAGACCATCGTTGTCAATGATGACATTGAATTGGCTAGCTCCATTTTCCTTTGCCTTCTGCATGATGAGTTCAAGGGTCTTGTACATGAACTTAACACATTCTTCTTTGTGACCCAAACCGATCATCTTTCTAGCGTCCCATTGGCCGATGGGGGCTACATAGATGGGTCTTTTTTCGGAATCTAAACCGGTGAAGTACAGTTTATAATCCTTTGTCACAACAGTTGGTGGTTCCCACTTAAGAACAGATTCGATTTCCTTTTCGTCGCGCCATTCTACAGCTTTTCTGAGCATTTGGTCCGCTTTCTTGATGTCCAAGTTTCTTGCTATAATTTGAAAATAATTTCGAAATTGTTCTTAGAAAATATTTCGCTCTCATATTTTCATTTATATTCAGGTATATTTTACTAATTTAGAATCTGTATTTTAGTTAGTTACGAAGATCTGAGAATACTTACCTCGCAAAAAGCGAAGCAACGTTGTCTCATCTAAGTTTAAGTCTTCCGTGGTGGAACGGAACTATATTAAAATAAAAACAGAAAATTATTTCAAAACTCTTTGATAAAACACTTTTGATCCTTCACGAAATCACTTTTGCGTTTTCGAATTGAAAATTGTTTCCAAAATTTTACCTCCTCGAAGATTAACTTTTCTTCAGATCGAACAACGGCCATCTTTACTCAAAAGATCTGCAAAGATTTGAACGAACGGCTAAAATTTTAAAAGCTAGAAGCTCTTCAAACGACGACTGGCTGGATTGTGAATTCTCTCCAGACTCTACATCCCTTAAATATAGAAACGGGCAAAGTTGTGGAAACGTTTTTTCTTCATTTCCTCAAACATCAAATCAAATCAAGTCAAGGGTACACTGTAAGAGTTTTTCTGCTCCAACAAAGACGGAACGAGTTATCCTCAATGTCATTTGCTGCTCATTTACTATTCTATACCTATATAAGTCGTACACTATTGCACCTTTATGGTTTTAATTCTCCTATCTACTTCTTATACCTACTCTCCATTAGATATGCATCCAAACGCATTTAAAGTTTTATTATATCCATTAACTTATCCATTCATGCAAACATAATGTAAAATTCTGGCTATATCACAATACATACTACAAACAATGAAGAATGCAGACACGAGAGCATGATTTTACTAAACACACCTCTGTGGAGTGGATTGTCTCAATTTAATGTCTCCCCAGAGTCAACATACCCATACCTTTACAAAAATTCAACGTAGATGTGCAAATGTGTAAAAATGAATGTCCACTACACCACAAACGCAAAAACATTCCACGGTCAAGCAGACCCAGAGGTAAACGTGCGACAATTCCATCATCCACATTGCATGTTCGAACAAATGCATGTAGGTCGTCAGCTTTGCAACTATTCCTGCAATAAATTCTATAAGTAATGATAATGAATGACCAATGCAGATGCATAAGACAAGTCAATTGCAAAATATTATAGGAATCTCATTATTTTGCATCTAGTAGATTAGGTATGTACACAGACACCATGATCGACATGTCCTTTCAACCATCTGTTTAACGTAAACAATTAATTTGATTTGAAGGGACATATACAACTGTCTATTGCACTTACTTATCAAACGATTAGTATTCATAAGCATAAATGCACAGGATATTATTGCTTGTAAAACAATTGCGGTATTCCTGCAAGTCACATCAGGTGAACTACAACTAATTGATGTCAATTATTATACTTTGAGAAGCCATAAAATTAAGTTATTATATATTTCTTCGCTTTATAATGCATAGGAATTGTACAGACATTAATCATTAGCTCCTTACCAAGCCACACTCTCATCTCACCTATTCCTCGCTCGTCGTAATATGTCTGCATTGTGTAATTACATAGTGAATTGTTGGGACTTTTGCATTGCGTGTGTCGTAAATTGCATTTTCATTGGATAGATCATAAAAATATTGCTAAATGCACAACTTGTGTATTGTAGATTCACATTATCCGTACTCCACACAGGTACATAATTTGATGGAACAATTCCTAATGAGTTGAGTAGGAAATAATTAAGGAAAGATGCTCAGCTTACTTGCAATTATGATAATGAATGCTTTTCTCTAATGTATTCGTTTAATTGTATTTTGCAAAAATTTAACATGGTTCTATGCTAAAATCCTTCAAAAGTTGCGGAATGAGAAACAATTGTAGCAAAATAGCGGAACGGAATTGTAAGGTATCTTTTTCTCACGCATGCCGAGCAAATAAGCAACGAGATACAATACGTGGACATACCTACTGTCGCATAATTAGAATCATATTGATTGTGCGTAGTGTAGTAGGTACAGTATACACATACAGACCTGCTTAGTATTTGTGGAGAATTATTTTCACACACTTGATTTTTCGATGATACTAATACGATGTGCTGTGAACATGTGTTTATACAAATACGAAGGTTAGGTTGGTTTGTCTTTGCCAAAGCTAACAAAACTGCAGAAAAGCTATGTAAGCACAAAAGGATGGAAAATAAATGCTGGAATATCTCATTCAACCCATCATGCATTTATAATGACTGTACGCGGACAAGTTTTTCGTTGTACGCAGTTTTGTGCATGTTGAATAGGAGGAAGACGGATGAAAAGTATTTATGCATAGATTTGTGTAGGAAGTAGGTAAGTCGGTAAGTGTTTTGCAGCTACGGCTATAATTGCCATATAGCTAGTAGTAATACAAGTAGTAGCAATCGTAGTAGTAGTAGTCGTATGGTGCAAGGGTTACAACAACCTTTCCTAACAAACAAACACGTTACTTTTGAAGCACACATCAAAAAAGCCTACCGCAGTAAAGTGCTGTGCAGATAACATAGGAAGTCGTAGATGGTATGATCTGTGTTTGCTTCATAAAATATTATTGATATTGCTTCGTTATGTATTCATATAATTTCCTTTGAAGTCAATAGAACCATAGCATAGGAAAATAATGATTCTGTGTATGCCTTCAGGTTTTTTCTCCACAAAATTCATTTTTCTGGCCACTATCATTAATGCACGCAATTATCGCTGTTAGGTACCAACCATCTTGTACAATCGTGAATGAGTTCGTTCAATATTATGGTAAAATACTTTGTACATAATTTGTTTTCTAAATATTCAGTATAAGCACAAAATATTGTAGTATAGGAAGAAAATATTATACTGCCGGAATAATTTAATATTGGCAAAGCTTTTTACATAATATAGTCATAGTGTAAAGAATATACTACAAACTGCAAATAGAATATTAGGTATGTCATGTAGTTCTCCTCCAGTCTAATAATATTTGAACCATACCTACACCAAGGCTTAAAACGTTGCCTGTAGTATGCCTAATGGCATTTTCTTAATTGGCAATTTCACACAGAATGTGTTACACATTTGACATATGGGTGCTTTAAAATATATTTCTTATTATTCTTGCCATTTTAATACCCATTTTTATGTATACACTGTATATACCAATAGTAGGCTGTTCATGATTTATTGCCAAATTGCCAAAGGTATGTCGTACTCATGTTTTACTTTTACTACGTCTATTTTCAAAAATTGTCGATTGAATGGTGAACAGCAAAGTGACGATGCTACGCATCGGGTTGACAGCTCTTTCAACAGATAAAGTATAAATACACGAGTCATGGTTATGTTATGAAGAAAATCAGTTATGAAAACAAATGCAGGCAGTATGGTATTGAAGATATTATGTTCGTCAATTACTCTTGAAATATGTTCTAGCTGTTTATTTGTGAAACGATGTCGAAGAGATTGGCAGGGTCTTCCTAGATGCATTACTTACTTTAAATTTTGTGAGCAATGCATTAAAATGACTGACTCTAAGCATGTTTTTACGTTTTTAAGCTATAAATCATGCATGTCTCAAACCGCATAGTACTAATACGTCAGGGAGATTCATACATGTTTTACATTCTCCAACAGCAAACTGCTTCCGCACGAATATTAATTTAGTTTATAACTGAAGCAATTCCAGTTTCCGTGTTTCATTCTTGCGTTAATTTTCTTCGCTTCTGTTTTAAGTGCAAGGAGTAATTCATCGAGTTTACAGTAATTGTGTTTTAGACCCAAGCTTGTTGATTGGTATAAAGCATGAAAGGGTCAAAATCTTGTTTAGTGCTAAGTCTGTGGGCTTGGATGACTCGTCTGTCAACCTTGAAAGCGCAGAGTAACAAAAAAATCTCATTTTATTGAAATCCTGCATAAAAATTACATTTGTTGTAATCGATTTTTCATTTACAGGAAGTTTCGCCAATACTGTCAATCTAAACCAACTGTGCCCTGCCTTTTTGTCATCAAATGAAATTACAGTTGTAAATAATGAAGTTACATTTCGAACAGCAATCCTTCCCCTTGCTGACGAAAGAGCTGTAGTTTTTCCTTGTCAGTTGAAAACAGAAAAAACTGTTATTGGAGGAAATGAGAATATTAGCAAGCTTGCTTCCCCGGATATTTCAATCGTGATTCATTACTATAATGTGACCTCTTCTCCCGATAATTATTCCTCACATGAATTCAAACCGTGCCGAAGCTTTGTAAATGTAAGTTTATGGTCCAGAACAAAGTTGTGAAACATCTGATACTGATAATTATTGTTACGATTAAATAAGATTGAAGTATTAAAGTATTTTTACTCCGCAGTTTAAACAAGACATGAATCTAGACAGTAAATCGTGTAATTTTCACCACAATTTGCAGCAGAATGTTTACAGACAATTCGTTCATTGGTCCAATGAAGAAAACAGTTTGTTACTGAATTTAAATCCCCATCAGAATGTAATGGATGCAAAGTACTTGCAAATATACATAACACTATTATCAGGTTTGTAAATTGCGTACTTGTTTAAATCGTTCTGTCTTAACGTTAGTCTCAAGTTTCATCCATGTATACAATACACATCTTATATTTGTATTACATATGTTCCCTTGTTCACAGAAAGTTTTCATACGTGTAGAATTCAACAGTATGATTTGTCAATGAACTCGTCAACAAGTTGCTCGTCAATTGATTTGAAATCACGTCTTAGCTGTGTAGAGTTTGACTGCAAACTGTTTAGCTCTGGAAGATTTCAATCTCTTCGCAACACAACGTACATTCAAGTCAAGGTGCTCAGAGTCTCTGAAGATGAAATCACTCGAGTTATTGTGGCAACAATTTGTCCCGTTCTAATTGTGAGCAGTGTTGTTCTGCTTGCGTGTGCCATTATATCCTGCAAATCTTCCTTTGCCAAGTAAAAGAAAATATAATTGAAATACTATGGCAAAAAACTTTTAGTATAATGTAATTATGTTTTTGTCATTAAGAAAACATGGGATACCATTCACGGATAATGAAGAAGAAACTGTAACTTCATTAAGCAGAACCGACTCTGGACAGGAACTACAAAACATGGACCCAGGAATAATTAAAAAGATGTAATGACAATAAACTTCAATTACATATAGATAAGGACCAAAAGCCTCAATCAGTTAATTAATTGCAATGTTATTTGTTACCTTTTACTTACCCTTTCCCTATACATTTTATTAAAGAAATATGCCTACCTATTCTATTGCTGGTTCAATAAGTTTAAAAAAGATTCTCACAGAGAAAATTGCAAAAATGCTTTGTATCTTTGTGTCATTTGCTTCTGTGTGTATTTACAGACAGGATGCTACATTATAATACATGTACTAGAATGTATTTTTTATCATTGTGTTGATATTGATTTGAAATGTCTGTACGTAAGGATAGGGACTAAAGACAATTTAAATTGCAAAACATTTTTCCCCATTTGCATTCACTAGTAGTTTCAAGACAAAAATTTATTACAGGATTGTAAGTAAACGTAGGCACTTATTCCCCTGAGGGCGATAATATATTTCTTCTAAAAAAGCTACATGGTAAAGTGTAGTGTTGAGTCTATAATATAGAACTATAATATGTCTGTAGTAGTAATTTATTTAGCAATAAAATGTTGTTGTGTATAGAATTGGACTTATATTGAGCATTGGTAATTTTCTTGTTGCATGTGCATGTGCATTAAAAAAGTAGGTTAGATTTAGGTCTGGTAAATCCATTGAGCAAGCTGGCACTCCGCAGTCTCCGTTTCCGATCCCGACACCGAAATGAAACTAAAGCGTTGGAAAAAGCTTTAATATGGGACAGGAGAGAGCCCAGCAAGGGACATATAATATATAAACAGTAGCAGAGTAGTGAGTCGGGTTATTCGGGTCCGCCCAGAAGAGTATACAACTTACATACATATAGTATACACAATTCATTCCGCACAGTCAGTATTAGTACTCTGCTTGTGTTGTTCTGTGTGTATTGAGTTTTTCGTTGATTTCTTTCATAAATGGATATACGTCCACAACACAATAACACAACACACACAAGGTACCTAGCTACTAGTATGTCTAAATACAAATAATATGCTATGCCATGCAAAAAGTTATATATGATATTGCACAGCAAGCCAAATTCTGACTGGTAGTGTGCTAACAGTCTAACTAACTAAGTAAGAAATACATAGAATGACTACTACGACTACAATACTCCCATTTCAATTGAATTTGGTGGAGAATGTGATATTACATATAGGAAATATCCTGATATCTAATCCAGGACGGAGAAAAACATGGCACAGGACTGACGAACTGTGGCTGACTGGACTTGGAGTATAAAAATCTGCGAGAGAAATTGTTAGAGAAAAGTCGAGGGAGCTTTGTATGGCTTTGTAATGAAATGCAATGCAGAGGCGCAGCTTTCACGTCCTGTTCTACGTAAAAGTGAAAGGAAAGCGAGTGAGAAGGAGGGAGATGCCTTAGAAAGAGAAAGCATGTCAAGTCAAAACAGCGAAAAGAGATTCGATCCGAAAAGTTCTTCCTGCTCGTGCTCTACTGCTGCCTGGCTCTCCTCTTCCGTCCGTATTACTACTCCTGCTACTTTTAAGTATGGACTATACTTTGGGTAGAGGAAACTAAGTCAAACTTTGCTCTGCTTTTGGTCCAGACACTTTATAAACCCAGAATCCGATATGTTCGTACAGACTACGGAATTTTCTATTCCACTTTCCAAGCACGCACCTTACACCACACTACCCGTCTTTCTGCATTGTCTTGTGTACTTACCGAACTTACCTTCCTGGTTTCGTTTCTTCGCGTGTATTAAATGCATAACATTATAATCGCACGCAATACCAGTGCTTTTGCGTGAATTTACTATTTTCCGCCTGAAGTCAAAAGTAGTAAATACAATAATATTTACAGTTCATCTCACACACTTTGACGAAGTCGAAGAGACAGAACGCGACGATTGGCGTGTATAGGTACGAAAACCAAACAAAGTTTTTTTATTGATATACCAAGAAGATCTAATGACTCACACTACACCTCCACAACGATACAGATATTACAGCAGACAGCTTTTGTATTCGAAAAACGTAGTAGGATATAAAAGGTGACCACGGTGCGAGCTTAAAAATGCGAAACTCTTTTTGCAGTTTTTTCACCAGTAGGAGAAGCAATGAAAACCCAAAGTGTTGTTCCAGTTGTGAGTGTGATTTATTGCTACGTATTGTCCGTATAGGTTTTATTTGCAGCATTGTGCGAAATTCTGTTTACACACAAACTGTTGTTATTCAAGAACCAAATCGAGTTTTGTTAGTATGACCATAAGAATTAAGTATTGGGAAAAGAGAACTCTTTACTCTTTCTATTCAATTTCAATTGCGTTTTTTCATATCATTCTTGCCACTGAGGGATTTTCACAGTACAATGGACTCAACCGATGGTCCTTTGCTACACAGAAAACAGGACAGCGTAAGAATTTCAATTTAAAAGATTGCTTTCCGAAATATGTAGTGTATTGTATACAGGATTAGCTATAAGTTTCTACTTTCACTGGGATTTATATGTGTAATTGAAATGTTATGAGTTACAGATGAATTGTACAGCGACCTACTTTGCCCGAACCCATTGGTATCTTGGGTGGACGAACAAAGTATTCCTCATAGTGGCCCTATGGACACGAACACAATATCTCAAGATGTTTTAACATCTTCGAACCGTAACATGAATGATGTATGGACGTTTAAAAGTCCTAATGAGCTTGTGACGCTTCCATGCGAATTAGGAAAAAGTTTTGCGCAAATTACTAATCAGACTGTTGTGAACCTGCAAAGAATACTCTTCATCAATGTGACGTATGAGCCTTTCGACTTTTCGGGTGCAAAGGAATGTACGAGATTTATAAAGGTAATTAAGATTTTTTTTACTTCCTTCTCTCAGTATTTTACGATCCCCCTTCTCTTTTACCTTTCTCATTCCACTCCCATTCTTCCTGCACGCACGTTCCTCTACTTCCTGATGTATAATAGAAGAGCGTAACAAAAACACCCGGTCGCTTATTTATAGTTACTACTTTCTCGATGGGTTGATGGAGTGTAAGGAAGTTGAAGTACGCTGTTAATAATATTATTACCCTTTATTTCCCTGAGTTCTTTCTTGTTCTTCGCATTTTTTCGCATTGCGTTGCTTTCGAGATTGAGTGAATGTTTTATGCACCTACAGCTAAAGTACGACGAGGTAAACGGAGTTGAGTTAAGCTGTGAAGACGATAATAAAGACGCGGAGGATCTCACCAATCGCGAGAAAAGTTACATTCATTGGCCAGAGTATATTCCCCGGAGAAGCAAATTCTTTTCTATTTATCAGAATTTGGAGAACTTGCTGCGCCACGAGGAACAACTGAAAACTCGTTTTTTCTTTCAAATTTACTTCTACATTGTCAATGGTGAGTTTCTTCCGAACATAATCATATCATCGTCAATACACGCGCGACCTTGCCATACTCTGTAATTCCCTGTACATACTAATTGAATTATTTGTCATGAATGAATAGGTTCAACTGAAATATGCAAGGTACAGCAATACGAGCTGGATTTTCTAAGACCAGAAGGTTGTACTCAGTCTTTCGAAGGAAGGGAGGGTGGACGACCTCAGCTCAATAGAAGACTCCTGCCGTGCGGCCAATACTCGTGCAACAACTTAATTTTCAATAGTATAAAACCTGTAAAAATAGTTAAAAAACATAAAGAAGTCAAAGAAGATTCCACAAAGCTTCATGTACTGTCATACGATCCCACCTACCCATACAAGTCAAATGGAACTTACAGAGGAAGCTTACGTCTGGATGTGCGTTCAATTATCTTCCTTACTCTTCTACCGATTCTACTGTTGGGAGCTTTGGTGTTCGGAATGCAGATTTTCATTTACTTGACATGCTCTCGGTTAGCAATTGAATATAGCCCCTATATACCAATATCAATTACAAAGACACATTTATTTTCTCTCATACAATCTGGGAATTGATTTATGTGCCATAGACACGAACAAGAACAACTGTTGTGAGGAAGTCTTAAGACTTCCTTTCAATTACATTACAAATGACCACAAATAAATGGTCTTTCTATAATTACTATTTGTGGAAGATATTAATTTAATGACTGAGGCAAATGAATATCTTGATTATCACATTTCTCCAAGGCGAACTATAATTGGATTAATTGCAGGCGTTCCAGGACGACTATGGACACAAGCAGAGACACTCGCTCTCAGCAAATTCTGCAAAACTCTCTGAATCTTTGGGAAACTCTTCCAGCGAGTCGAGAGCCCAGAAGCGTTTCCTTTTCTCCTGTGACAACGAACATTGATGCGCAACTTGTAAATGCCAATCAACATGATGTTCCAGTACCTGAGCTCCCTGAAACTCCCAAAATACTCAAATCAGCTCTGAAAAGAAAATCAAATGAGTTTTTCCCTCCACCTCCACCAGGTAAAGGAAGATATAGATAGACAAGTGCCAACTTTGATAAGTCGTGTTTCTCAAGTGAGTAATAACCGTATTACTTGATGTTAGGCATTCGTTTCTATTTTATCTTTCCTTAAATTGCAGATTCTGATTCGATTCTCTACGACTAAACGATTTCTCGTCACGCTACAGCTAAACTCAATAAGCCTTTGACTCAATTCAACTCAAAGGGAAATAATAATATACGGACATTTATATATATCTAACTAAGTTCAGCACAAGGATCAGCTCAGCTCTCTCGTTTCATCAAGAATACAGAAACTCCGCGATTTCCTTCTACTGCTACTACTATATTACATTAAGCTATGGATTTTTATGTACCACATAGTATTAAGATACTTACGTATATTGTACAAATACAAATACTTCATTGTATGAATGAACACACACGAATCCTCATATGAAAGGAACTTGGTAATGGTAACTCTAAATTCCTGAATGTAACTAAGTCTAAATTTAGTAGTAACCATTCCAACCTACCTATAAATTACAGTTGTACGTTTGCAATAATACATACACGTAAGTATATACACATGTTTCCTGTAATTAATTATCAACAGCGCATCATACTGTTATTGTTACTATTATTATACAAGTATACTTGTTGAAAAGTTATAATCAATTATGAGCTATACATTATACATACCTATACAAGCATTACATTATCCATAATACATACCGGTAGTCGTATACAACTCCTACACTTATATTTACTTTCTTAATAATTTATCCGTAGAGAGCGTAAAGAGCATAATAATATATAGCCTCAATAAAGGACCATTAGTTGATTCTGTACAAAGCAATCTGTATATTATAATATTTTCCTACTGCTTTAACTTTCACCAGAATGTGCCTTGCCTTCTACTGCTGAAGAAACCTCGGGGGCATTTACCAACAACGAAGAATATATTGTATGTCTTAATAAATGATTCGTAGAGCTGAGATAGATAAGCAAAAGCCGAGAGCGATTACAGTTTGCTGTTGATGTAGGTTGTTATCCCTTGACTCATGATGCTGAACCTCCGTCACTTCAAATTTCGATTAAGTAGTGGGGTTAGTCAAACGGATAATTTCTCATTAAATGAAAAACTATTTCCATCACGTCAACCTTCCCCACACAACGCAAATTCACAGACTCTGGCTGGTGGGTTTGCATTTCCTTTGTTATTTCTGTCTGTGATGATGTGGTGTAATAAAAGCTTGTCCGTGTTAACACAACGAAGCTTAACCAGAATGCTTACCTATCAACCATCTCTCTCTCTCGCCTTGAGAAAACCTTCATTTAGCGAGAAAGCTAATGCTAAAACACAACAAGTCAACCCAACTCTCAAGTCATGGTAGGAAATCCAATGAGAGATATTTAGCGCAGCCTTATTTTAGCAGCAGACCATCAAAGATATACAGACAGACCATTTGCATATTCTACTACTAACGGTCTTTACGTAAACATCAGTTTCAGCTCAGTTTTCTCTTCACCTCATGTATGTGGCATATTGAGTTTTATTTCATACCAAGTCAGCATAAACATTTCGATACAGAAGAAAGGTACCCGTACAGGAAGAACCTAAACACATTCATTCTTTTTCAGTTTGTTGTGGTACATACCAACGCACCTGGAGTCCCGCTAGGACTAATGGAAAATTGCAGTGAAGTTTTTACATACCTTACCGCAAAGTCGGAAAATAAAGCAAGTTGCTCAAAAACATAAGACTGTGTAAAATACTTACTAGTAATGTCTTCTAGTTGTTTTTGTAAAGCAAGGAACAGAGGAAGGAAGGTATCAAACATGTTAGCAGTTTCATTTGTATTTCGTATCTCTGACAGCATCCAGCATTACATTTAATTCTTGACTCGGTTATCTATACCACAGATCTAAACGGTGGAATATGTTTCTGTTTCGTTTTGCCCACCTTTAATCCATATGCGTGTTTATATAGAGATTGAGTGTAATATGGGTAGGATTAGCCACCCAAAGCACATAGGAATACTTTGCATTATACATTACAGCTTAAGAACTTAAATGTGTTCACGTAGTGTCTTTATACATACATCAGCGAATTCTATTCAATGCTGTACCACAACTGCCATATAGTACCAGTACACAATATACTACATCATCACATCAACCAACTTTGCCAGCTAGGGACTACGTGTTTGCAAAACCGCAACAAAGAATTTTCATACAATCCTTTACACAATACCACTACAATAGTAAAAGTGTCACATGCAATTCATTTATTGGAACTTGTACACTTAGGAAAAAGTGCAGATTGAAAAAAATAACTCTGGAAATCTAGTTCTGTCCCAAAAATTATGTAGTGAACTTATGGACTAGGTTTACTTTAGTATTTATAACATTGCCATTTTGCCATTATGGAATGCATAAACCTATAAATTCTATTAAGGTGTGCACACGAGGACGTTATACTAATTTAAATGTTAATAAAACATACAGAGCATTTGGAAAGTAATGCAATACAATGTGCACTGTGATACTTATTATTCTCAGGTAAGTAATTCGGTTGGTAAAGGACACGTTGTGTACTTGGGTGTATTTATAGTTGAGACTAAAAACACATTAAGCAGACGTACTGATTACAAGTGGTAGTGGCAGTGGTGAGAGTAGCTTATTATTTGCTGTGTAAGGTTCTGCTGTTCTACTTCCTTTTGCACATTTGTACTGTCAGGGGAAGTTAAGTCTTTCTCTGGTTTAGACTTGGTTTCGGTTTCAAGGAATAAAATACAACAAGAGTGTGCACAACATAAAGGTTAGCTCTTTAAGCATCTCACATGAAATGTGAAACCTTATAATGTGAATGTGAATCGTTACGATGCCTCGTGTCGATCCCACTCTATCCATGCCCTTTTCCATGGTTGACTTGGTTTTACCCTTTCCGGTATTGTTTTCTATTTAAGTTTCAGTAAAACTTCCACAGTCAGTTCTCACATAAGAACCGGCGAACTCACTAGTCATTTCAACTGGCATACCGAAAAACTTTGGTTTGACTTGTGGCTACATTATGAATTCTCCTCATTCTCACGAAACGGTTTGGGATGAGATGATGAGTTTATCACTGCTGTGAATAAAAGTGCGATTTTTTGTTGGAAGTTTATTCTCCAATTCCATATCAGTGTACTGTGCGTATCATCATCATTTTTTACTTTTCTGTACACAGAAATCCTTTTAGGAGGTTTTGTAAGTGAATCGATTCTTATTCTATACAAAAATTATCGGAAAAACATTCCAACACGAAGACTACGATTGAAATTATCACTTTTGATGAGACGACTATTCACAAACTCAACACATTTCAATGTTGCATTCACGCTGAAAGTTTTCTCCCTGCGGTAATAATAACATTTTTCGACAAGTTGATGGATTTACTGTGTGGTTGTGTTTTCTCTTTGGTTGTACAAAATATTTCCAGTGTACAGATAGAAATGCAAGAGAGATACTGGTACTACAATCGGATGATCGAGAGTGCAAGAAAGTTCACTTTCCCACACCTCGTGGTGTTTACTGTAGCTTTCTCTGTGTTCCAAATGAGTTCCATTGTGAAGTCTCAGGACCAACCTTCAGGTAAGAAATGGTTTATTGATTTAATTTTATATCACTCTTGAGACTCTCGAGAGGGTGAATTAATTTTCATTAAATTCTTCTGCGAATTTAATCTTCTAAATGCGTTTCTTACTTGGTAATCAGCTAAATTGCTGCCTGCAAGCAATTAAAATTTCTTGAGACTTTATTAAATTTATTTTCCAAAAACAGATTACGAAAAAATTTAGTACAATGTAAGTATAGGATGACTTTGTTTTATCAAAACCAAATTACACCAGGGTTGCTAGAATACTAAAAAGTGAGATAAACGTGTAAGGTTGTTAGGTTTCTTGTAAGTAATTTTGTAATCCTGAATGAAAGTAGCACAGAATGAAATGTGTTTACGTAAAGTGCGTTCTATACATATAAGTAACGTAGGTACTATTGATTCTGTCTTATATTTCAATGCTTTATTAAGGACCAGACAGGCTTGAGACGGGAAAGATAATTCCACGCGAAATCTGGGATCGTATTTTCAGTCAATGGAGTTGCAACGAAACTGTGTGTGTTGAAAAGATACCGGAAAAACTTCAGACTGATTCTGAAACCAGGAAAAGGGATACCACTGTAGGAAAGATCCCTTCTCCAAGTAAAAGGATTAATCATTCGAACCACACAGAGAAAATAAACCCAACCTCAACAACAGATGCTATTACAAAACAAAATAATTACGGCCCAGTTTTTCTCACGGTGTCTTTTCTACTGTTTGTATCCATGTTGACCATATCCATTGCCAGAGAATGCCGTCTAGCGTCTTCACCGTAAGAATTGCCAACTTTAATCTTACTTAAGCACACAACAGAACCTAAACACTTATGCAGCATTATAATTTGCTAAGCAAACACCATGTTGAATATCTCACATACAAATTCATTGCACTGTAAATATTTTTAATCTGTTTTACTGTGTACTCGGTATGTTTAAACATTCACAGAGTAAATTCCTCTGGAAGACAACAAAGAGGACGTTCCACTGCGAGACGTACATATAGAAACAACACGAGAGTTGCGAATAGAACTGTCAGATCTACTTCTCCGTTCCACAGTATTCAAATAATAAGTAATATGAATGGCAGCGTTCTCACTGCAGACAATATTGGATTACGCCATGAAGAAATGTCTTTGTCATATTATTATAATGAACCAAGACGAATGCTTTGGAATTCTTTACATCCTTCAGTAGTTCCTCATTCGATTCTCCTTCTAGAACGAAATGAAAACAGAAATAGAACATGCAATCCAGAATCGCCAGCTTTAGTGTACTCGGAAAGGAATAATGGTTTAGTACATCCACCGTATTATCTTTCAGATTGTCCTCCAACGTATCAAGAAATTAGTGTGCATGAGTTGCCTTCCTATAGTGAAGCTCTCGCCATTAGTATACAGAAAACATGAAAATAATAACGAAGAAAATAATATTCTTAATAACAGTGTCACATAAGGAAAATAAATACTTTGCTTCAAAAAATTTGTTAACATAAAAGCAGGTTGGTTCTCCCTTTGTTATTGTTATCGCAGTTAAATAGCAAGTTCTACTAAATTAATTCGTTAGAATTTTGCAATTGAACAGAAATGGAGAAGCCAGAAGTACACACAATTTTCTAATACATTTTGCAACTGAAAATTTCTGTTATTTTGTGTCTTAAAATTTTTATCGCCTTTATTGGCTAATCCTTAGCAGTGTAAATGTCGAAAAATTGTTTTATAAACGAATCTGTTTTTATAAAATCTCCCATACACGTATTCTGTGTCCCTATGTCTATTTCTGTGCGAAACTGCTCGATATTCTGACAAAAGTTTTAACAATGAACATACAGACGGGATATTATGATTGTATGATTTACTGTTATGTAATGGTTGTGACGGAATATGTCGCAAGGACATAAATATTTTTCTGCTTTCTATTTCACACAGTCAAGGTTTTTGATCTCAGTAATTATAATTATGAACAGTCAATGACTGTTAATTGAAAAGAAGTCACAGTGCCATAGTATACTATTTATACACGTTCACGTTTCAAGAATTTGGCTTGAATTATGATTCTGTTAGCACCTTCTATATTTAGCGTAACTAAATCTATGTACTAATACGAATTGACATCTCAGATTCGCTTGCTATTTTTGAAACAGCTATATAGACTATTATGACAGTTTCCATTTAGTGAAGTTACCTCGTAGCTTATTGATGTTAACAATCGTGATCTCACTAAAAGTACGACCTGTGTGGTGTCTTCTCAAGTATGTTGAGCCATTGCGCTAGAGATCTTTGTGTAAATTAATGCGCGCTGCTTGACTAGATTACTGACTTTCTTTTTTATTATCATACTGTGATGGTGAAATACATAGTCTGATTCAATTTCACGGTCCGTGACTTCAGTACTAAAATTGGAGTAGTAGGTAGCGTCTGTACATACAAAGCAGAGAGATAAACTAAGTAAACAAAGCAGTAGTAGTAGTAGTAGGAAATGAAGAAGCAAGAAACATATTGGGTGCACTATCTCTCAGTAATATATTTCAATTTTGGATGCACTACTAGACGATTACCGTACGCTACAGTACCATGCACATTACAGTACCAGGACACTACAGTACCGTACACTACAGTACGAGGACACTACAGTACCGTAATGGATTTCGTGATTACGAACTGCACACCAAGCCAGTTACTTACAACTTACATTAAACAATTGTGTACTTTGCGTGGTCATAATGAATGCAGGAACACTGAAATACACGTTTATACCTATACCCCGGACCTACAACATATCGGAAAGAAATAACAACGGATTGCAAGTTTTAATGGGTGGGTCTCATCTACAAATTGTAGATGAGACCCACCCAATTGTACAAAGAGCAAATTTCCATAATTGTAGACTACAATTATGGAAATTCTGCTCTTTACTTGCAGAAGCAGCAAAGTCTAAATGAGTTCAAAATGCACAAGATAAGTATGGGTGAACCAGCTTCGAAAAAATGGAAAGCTTATATTGCATTGTACCTGCGAATTTCAGCTATCGTTGATACTAACTATGATGAATGACTTTCAACAGACCAATATTTAACTAACATAGCCTAATTGCTACAATTTTTGACATGCTACATATAGCTCAATATAATTGCAAAGGTAAATGTGTATTTCAGTGACATAATTTTTCACTAAAAATGTAATATTGAAAATGCGCAGTTCATAATCACGAAATATCACGAAATTCATTACGATATGTACATGGTTTTCATCATACAGCAGATGTGACATACATTTCAGTCTCACTCTAACATGCTACTTACATATAGCTCCACATAATTACGAAGGTAAAATTAAATGTCTTTCAGTTACATAATTTTTCACTAAAAATGTAATATTGAAGATGCGCAGTTCATAATCACGAATTATCACGAAATTCATTACGGTATGTACATGGTTTTCATCACAGCAGATGTGAAATACATGTCAGTCTCACAACATGCTACATATAGATCAATATAATTGCAAAGGTAAAATTAAATATGTATTTCGTATTTCAGTGACATAATTTTTCACTAAAAACGTAATATTGAAGATGTGCAGCTCATAATCACGAAATTTATTACGGTACTGTAGTGTACACGGTACTGTAGTGTCTGGTTACCCTACTACACATAGACTAGCTTTCTTACTAATATCTGTAGAATGTAGTTTATAAACTCTATAACATACCAAGAAGCTAAACTTTCCTGTATAAGGCCCATCTCAAGTCGCTCTTGATACTCTTGAAGCTTTAATATCAAACTATAAAAGCAATGATTGCATAACACCTATATAGTGCCACTTATTTAATACAGGAGCTTGGCATGTTCTATTGTGCAGTATTACAAACAAAAGCTTTCAAGTATCCTCTCAGCCTTAGCACAAGACATGCCTGTATACAGCTTTGACTTTCTTTTTTATGCATTTATGTAGAACCTAAATTTTTGTAATACTTTACTTACAGTGAGTCTCAAGTGCATGGCTCACTCGCTTAAAAAATTTACTATGTTCACAAAAGGGTCCGTGCATTAAAATTGCACATATAGAAACAATATACATTAATGCTTACTAACGATAAGAAGTTTTTACAAATGAAACATGGTTGGTTAAGTTGAAATCTGAAAGTTGGAATAGGTGATATGAATCTTCATTCAGTAAAGTCCATATTAAAGTAAGTTTTATATAAAACGGAAAGAAAGCCTTTTCTTACTTCTTTTCTTACTTTGACATGACAAGGAAATATTAAGTAGGCAAAAAATAAGATCATAAAGGTCCAATGCTTTTGCTCCTTTTACAAAAGAAAGTTTTTCGTGTGTATCGAAGCTTAGGACCCCCTGTATATTACTTATATAAGCACAACGGAATGAATAATGTGAATTCACCTGTTTAAATATTCAAGAGCTTTCCATCTATGCCTTTCTCTGGTTGGCATGCTGTGCTATAACTCAATACTACAAGTACAAGTGGCAGGAGGCTCAGACTGCTACCGAAAATAGAGAAAAACACATTCTAGTGATTCTGCACACTATACACACTTATGTAGCAGGAAATCATCTCCCTCGATCCTTGAATCTCGATCAGACGCATTGCATTCCATTCACTATTCACCATTAGCATTATCCAGGAGGGCTATATTCCGAATCGCATATTTTCCCTTTACGTTTTTGCCCATTACTGATCTTTCTCTTGGTCTTGCCTGTTGCACCGGCGTTACTGGTCCATTGTTTCAAAATATAAAGTAATATAATACATTCCTAAAAGGATCTCGCAAAAAATATATTTTCCGCTGCCCCGGAGGTGTAATAATGTGAAGATATTAGTTTGGATTGTTGGCAAAACAATTTCGTTCCGACAAGCTCAGCTACAACTCTCATAAAATTCTTTCTCATCTTTTCATCGTCTGTCTCTGTATAATACTCACACATCTTTGAGAGGGAATCCGTTCTTCAGTGGAATATAAGAAGACCGGGGGACGTGACGTACTTTCACTGCACGGGAGAATTTAAAACCACCTTTCACTAAAAACAGTTCAATTTCACATTGATTTATTAATAGTACCTATACTTTCTCTTTCTCCGCTGCCCGTTTCTTCATTTTTATCACTTTTATTATTGACTCTCCGGGAATCTGTAAAAAGAAATGGAATTTATTGTAGATATTGCATAGATATATTATTTCGAATACCATTTACTACTTACTTATGATCTTGTAAACGATTTGGAAACATACATAATATTTTATCTAGTGGAGTAGGTAAATACTTACGTTATTTACGTAGCTTCTTTAGCCTCGCTGTTGTATCTAACTGCATTACGATGGGTTGCAATTGCTCAAGCGATACGTAGATATTATATTCATTACATTTATTACAATATAAAAAGTAGATCTACTAACATGAAAACTATTTTAGACTATTTTCGCTATTTGAACTGTAGATTTATTAGTTCTTGCCGTGTCAGTGCTCGTTTTCCCTTTCGCTCTAGTTTAACTCTTGCAATTTTATTAGAAATTTTGGATTTTACTTCGGGAAGGCTTAATCCAGAACCAGAGCGTAAGTTGGTTGGATTTTTCTACCATATCTTATTACATTGCTTTTTGTAGTAGTAGTAGTAGTTTTGTTGTAGAAAAGTTATTTTTATCTTAAAAATTTGTTAACTAAATAAAATAAAAAGAAGTATGTAATTTTTATTTGCTGTATGTATGCATACTTCCAGATGAAATATTCAACGATAATCTATGTCCAGATCCATTAGTTTCCAATATCGTGAACGAACCAAATACTACAGTACTCATAAAGCTCGCTGAAGATTATCCGAAGTTCCAAGGATTTCTCCCTTGCTCATTTGAGGTGGATGTGCCAAACGGTAATAATGGTTCCTTTGTGAATATCACAGCGGTTACTCTAAATGCATACTCTTGGAATTTCACCAACGCGAATGCATGTAGTTCTTACTTTAAGGTGAGTGTATGTATGTGAAAACGTAATAATTTTTTAATGTATTGATGAAAAGCAGAAATATTTATGCCCTCATTGAATTAACTTTTAATGAAACAGTTCAAACACAAAGATGAATACGGAGATGGATTTGAAGTAGAATGTCATGCATGGAAACGCGCAAAAATTAAAGAAGCTATTGTCCTTTACGCACATAGGATGATCATAGATTATCGCTGGGATCCTAAGAGACTCTCTTTTGCCATATTCCACTCAAGCGTTGGACACGATTACCATGATATCAACGAAAACATAACCGACCTGCATTATTTTCAGATTCACTTTGCTGCTGAAGTCGGTGAGTTAAGTATATGCAGGTCATGCCTCTACTTCATTTTTACGATACGTTTGCGGCATAAAACATAACGGGAGTGTGACTAACCTGAGATTTCTTGGCTTTTTCTATCACAGGAAAGAATCAGAAAGTATGCAGGGTGCAGCAATACTCACTAAATAGGGAAGAACCGGGTTGCAACGGGAATTACGATTTACAATCCATTTGTGGCGAATACGATTGTCAAAAAGCGAACATCATCGATCAGACATACAATCAAAAAGTCAGTACGGATCAAATCCCTGATGTGACGGACATACCACCACCGGAAGTAGATTTAGACGATGAAGATGATGATAATAGAATTCTAAGCTTTGGGACTCTTTTGGTTGTGGCTATAACTCCAGTCTTGTGTTCGGTCGTTTTTTTCTTAGTATACAAATTGTACGTTAATCCTCGTCTGGAAATGTAAATATTTACGAATTCACACAGTATTTTTAAGCTGGTTTATGAATTCCTAAGTTTTTCAAAAATAAATATTATATCTTGGTTTGTATTTCTATGTATTATACCGATATGAACTGTTTTTCAGACGCTACATAAGGTCCAATGCAGATTCTCAAAGGATGACTACTTTTTCTGGTTCCGGTACTGAGGGATCTCTTGAATTGCAAGAAACTTGGAATACACCTGACCAAAAATGTGGAACATCGTTACGTGAAGATGTGGAAGCAGATTTGCTTCCTAATAGTTCCGCCCGGGTTGGGATTGAAGATTCTGCACTACCAAATAAACCACTGTTGTAAGAATCGACCGGTCCTTAATGGACATATATAAGCAACAAAAATCAATACAGAGAAACAACAATGAACATACATGAACATCTAACAACAACTTGTTAGATACAACATTCTTGTTAGTACTGCAATCGATTATTGTTTATAAAACGTTTTATCTACAGTTACATACTCTCCCATTAGTCTGATATGGTGCATATCCGCAGTTACATATCAAACACATCGAGAGGATAGATTATGTATTCAAGAATAGCACAACTTATAGTAGGACTATTACCGTGTATACGTATAAAAGTATTTTACCACACTAAATAGAAATTTACCCATAGTTAACTGTACGCAGTGGATAAACTTCATAAACACAAATGTATGCAAAATCTAAATTACATAATAATATCTTGACGTAAATGTATACGCTGCGGTCTTGCAGAATTTCGAACGTTTCCAACGAATCATCCTGCCATCATTGAAGTTGTGTATGATATAGGCAGAGTAAATATAGGTGAAATTGTATTGATGCACCGAGTTTCATGTAAAACATTTGAAAGATGCCATTAAAAGTTAAACTGATACTGAAAGCTTGTCTGAGTTCCTTTTTAGATTTAATCTTTACGAAAATCTATAAAGGTAAATATAATCATAATATCATCTATAACGGTTGGTATTACCAATTTCACCTTTCTATGAGCTACTCGATGATTTCTCTGGAATGGAAAGTCGAATCTAATATCCTATCAATACAATTGAAGTTAAAGATATGTTCTAACATACTGTACTCTTTCAGTTTCCAAAAAATGTTATCTATAGAAGAAAAAAAAAGTCTTAATATTCTTAACAACAGTGTCACATAAGAAAAATAAATAATTTGCTCCAAAAAATTGGTTAATACAATAGCAGGTAATAGGCTAAATCCTATTAGAGTAACTTTAATGTGTTATAATTTGATCTAAAGGAAACAATTGGGAATCGTCTTAAACAAAATATTTACTGATTTACTAGACACTCGAATGCATTAAATATCTGCACCTCTAACTCGCAATCTTAAGCTCTCATGTAGTTACTGAAATCATTTCAGTGAAATGTATCATTCAATCTAACATATAGACACCGAAGTTTGAGATTTGGTGAGAATGTGAGAATAATGGCAAGGAAGATTGTTTGAAAGGTAAAAAGGAACATAAAATATGCAGTACATAATTAAACAATTTGTTTAATGGTTGTGTTGTGTGAATTTATATTTTGTATGAATATTGAAATTTTGAATAGTAAATGAATACTCTATATTCAATTACTATAATCCCTTTTATGTGCTAACAAATAGACACTTCGACTTACTGGTACTTTCACTTAAAAATGATGTGTTTAAAAATATATGTTTAAAATTTACATGTCATTTATCGCAGTCTGAAATTAATTTTATGGAGAACCATCCATTGGCATTTTGGCATTAATTGGAAATAGTAATTAATTACGCAAACACATAAACATATTAATTGCAAACAACTACAATATTACAGATTACAAACGACAGTTAAAATCAGAGCAGTTCATATTCATATTTATTATTTAGGGGAACAACCTTGTAAGAAGTCATTCATACACATACGAATGCAAATAAAAGTAATGATGTTTCCTAAGTACAGTTTACTATAGGTAGTTAAACTCACAATTTTTGTTCGTATTTCAGTTCGTGACAAAGAAGTTGTTTCGAGCTACGATTTATTTTAACCTCAAATGCAAGCAAGTCTTCTACATTCTATTCTATGCACTGGGCATAAATAAAATAACTACTTTATTAATCTTTTATGACCTACCAAGTCATAAATCACGAATTCTATACTTTGGAGAATCTAGTAAGTAAAAGTAGGTACATGGTTCATACACACTTTCTTATATACAATTATGATACATAATATTCTTTGGGACTGCTCACATCATCGTCATGAACCATTCCTATTACAACGATACGAAAAGTATTTCTGAGACTGATTTAACAAGTGAAGTGTTGTTTGACGGAGAATTGCAATGGTATAACGGCACAACTCTATCGATCCTTGTGGCTTCGTTGCCTCTCGCTTTGATAGTCGCAATTGTCGTAGTGGTTAAAGTTTGTTCGTGTTGCTGCACAAAGCAGTAAGATATACATACATAACTACTAAATTCTAATCTACTAATAAGACAAAGATAAATTCTACATTACATTCTGTGTATTATACATGTATAAACCTCGCAGATTTGCCTGGAATTCATAAGTTATATAATAATTCCATTTGGTTTCGTGAAAGGCATGATGATGAGATTCTTCACGAAATGGGAATTCCAAGACGGATTAGTGTATTAAGCACCGCAACAACAATGTCAACAATTTCGACCGGATCTTCTCGGCGATGCTGTGAGCGAATCGCAGGAATGAATTGTTTACACCATAATTCTCACACACCCCGAAATAGTGTTCGATATTCGCATTTATCTCGTGGAAGCGCTTCAGAACCTTTGTCAGTCATCGAGTTGGAAACAATAACTGAAAATACTCTTAAAGAAACTGAAGACGATAATGCATCAGAGACTCTTATTATATAGATGTTAAAACTCTGCGGATGTAGTAATGGTATGTTATGAAGTAGGCTATTTACCTTGTGCCACTTTTTACTCATGGTTTATATTGTAGTAGCAGTATTGAATATGCACTTATAGTTATAAGACGAAATGCGGACATGCATATGTAAAGCAAGTGGTTTAGGTCAGCCTGTGAGACTTTTGTTTGTTCAGGAGGATCACTTGGTCACCTGGTGAACTCCTGAATGAAAGGAATGACCTGTTTGGTGTGAACGTACCTTCCTTCACCTGGAAAACTACCATTACAATTAGAAATATCAATATTATACAAAGGAATACTACATACATTGAAAATATAAAATGCTTCACATAAAACATTTATTTTACAGCCCATTTTTCCCTTTCCAAGTCCCGTTATATTAATTACACCTTGAAACTTGCATTAGTAACTTGTTAAGCAGCCGTTTTCAATATTTAAATGCACAGAAATATTCTTGAGGTGTTCTCTAGTAAGCTGTAGGACTTACTCTCGTGTCACGTCCCGAATATACTACCAGCACTTTTCTTACAATTTAATACATTTAAGGGAGTATTACGCTTGTTCTTTATAAGAATATGACTTATACATACAACTTGTACATTGTTATAGTAAAGTACACCTTTATACATGAGCATAGAATATAGTCAAGCATTATTAGAGTAGGGTCATCAGATAGAAGCAGAGCAATAATACTTTACACTTCTCTTTCCATTACAATTTGGTTGGTCGCGTCGGTTCATGAAGAGAAATGTGTGTATAGGAAAGGTAGGTTGTTCAAATCTCGATTTCAACAAAACGAAAAGCAACCAATCTACCTGTTTATTTTGTTCATTTCCAACATTCTCAATTTCAAGAGGGAACATGACCACATTATACATTGAACGAGTACATACAGTATGTGTAGTTGAGTCCTTGAATGAGGACAAGGCCACTGTCGGCTAACGACTCCCGTAATATTCCGGGAAACTGTTCCTGCACTTTTACACCATTCTAAAACAACTCCACCACGGTCTACTTAACATTCCTACCTGTATTGGTCATGAAATCCTTGTCCTCAACTTACAGGCACAGGCAGGTAGTCAAGCTCAACAAGCAAACGAACTCTGCAGAAGGAAATAACTACAATTGTAATCATTATGGTCACATAAAGAGCAAATGTCTGTAGCCTAGCGTCTATGTACTTATAATAATGATCTAGCCTTAGTACGTGTATTCTGCTCAATATGTATATAGTGTGAATATTTTGTAAAGCACATTATACTATGTAGTATTTATAAGTATGTGAATTTTATCTTGTTTTTACTATACCTAATAATAAAATATTACGATTCTATCAACGAATGTTATATTGTTTGTTCTTGAATATCCAATCCATCAACATTTCCCTCTCATTTCCACCCACACAGTGAATGTTATAACAGAGTGGCAGTTTAGGATCTGCATCTGCTACAGAACTTAGCACTTACTAGTAAAATCCATAGAAAACCTCAGGAAAATTTCTCAGGTCAGGATTACCAACATTGGATTTATCATTTTCCTGATATTTCTGTCCATATCGCAGAGCTACAGGAAAGTTTGCATGTAAATACACTTCTATTGATTATGCAGGATGTGTTCAATAAAAGACGACAAAAAGAAAAAGATTGAAAATGAGGAAATGTGTGTACTTATCATGACAAAGAAGACTACACAATGCTACCGTAGGCTATTGAGATGCTCCATTGCATGTAGAAGTAATTTTACAAGATCTTACTTGGTAAAAGGTGAGCTCGTTATCTTTATTTCACGATTGCATCAAGAATACTAAAGCAAAAGCATTAAAAGTGTCTTCTTCCTTTATTGCATTTCATTGTGTGACAAATTCTACACCACGATGTGCTTAGAAACATAAACTGTGCCACCTTGATAACATTTCTAGTAGACGCCTTCCTGCACTCACTCGCTCAGTTTAACAAGAAGAGGAAGATTAGCACCAGCATTCACATTGCCGACTGCCATTTACACATTCATGACTGTTATTATGATTCTGCATGCTCTTACAAAGCTTTGACCATTAACCTTTACTGATATGATATAAAATAAACGTACCATGCCATGATATAATTAACCATCAAACAAGAAAGAGTTTCAGAGGCATTTCTTTGCTTGGCATATTGCACTAAAGCACATTTATTTTTATTTTCCTGCAGTTTGTGTTCATTACATAAAAGAGAGTAAGTAAGTAAACTAGGTTAGGTATTACATTCTCATTTACGAAATGCAATTTTGCATTTATAATTCATACCGCAGAATAACACAGTGTAAAATGACGTCATTGTACCTGCTTACATACGTACAATGCGATACACAGGTAATGAAGTTTAAACACAAAATGGGGATCGACAGGTACTTTCATACATGAAGGTACTTAAAGGTATACCACGCAGGGAATTACACTACCAAGCTTCTTATAATCTGTCATCTCGTCTTATTCCCTCTGTAATGTTATGAGAAAGCGTCACGTAATGATCAACGTGAGTGTATTGCCTGCATTACCAACTACTGCACTTTACTGCGTAGAATATATATAGTCAAGGTTTTATAACGACATGCTTATATATTTTCATGCTGTGTCTCATATTACTATGTCTTCAGCTAAGCACACCTGAATGGGGCCTTCAATGACAATGACAGGATCTGAACGGTACTTAGTCGTTATGGTATTAGAGTTAAGTGGCTTACCATATTGTTGTTACAGTATAGTAACTCCGGAAGAATTACTATACTACAGTGGATACTTGCAGGCAGGAGAACTAGAAAAATCGTTAAATGAATGGTCATCATGCTTTAGTTACACTTTATATAAGTATATGTTTATAAAGTGCAATTCATATGTCTTTGTAATTAATTGTCGTATTATTCTACAAGGAATATAATTATTTGTAATATTTATCAGCAAGTTAGTTAGGACGTATGAAACATGACTGATAAGTACGCAGATATAAGATTGTCGAATCGTAACCGGACGTTCAGTGAACAAAAATTTAGTAGCTATATACCAGAGACATTTATGCATTGACTTGTTGATTGAGATCGTTATACTATCATTAATGCAGCGTTTGTGGTAATGCACATTGCAATTCAAAAATTCTAAAGTTCATGTTCATTGTTCACTCTCTCTCTATACTGTTCCTCGTACAAACAGGTAGACGTATGAGGTCATTATAGTTAATATGACGGCATTGTATGGCTCACCTAACTATTTAAACAGAACTTGTACCTAGTAGTAATATAGAATATGCTTACTTACCGTACCTTTACTTTCTATACTCACCTACAATATATTGTGCACCAATAACAATCACAACCTAATGAAATTTAATACATTGATTTTGAAAAATCGCTGCGAATATTTTCATTTTTCAAGACGGGGATTAAACAACATTTGATTGCATTGATACAAAACAGGATGTCTTGTCAGTAGATAACAGAGTTTCTATTAACATTTAGAAGTTTATCAGTTTTCTTATCTCATCAATCTAACTGAACAGAACAATTGTATAAGTTTCACTGATTTGTGTGGTTAAAGATTGAAAGCATCGCTTAGTATTACATTGGTATCAATACAATACAGAACACAGCACTATCTTATAAACTGCTAAAATTAAGAAATGTCTCAAGTAATGAAATATGGACCATACGTTTATCCATTAACAGAAACAGAAGCAACGACCTTTCAAATCACTTATTTACATTAAACATTTTTTGACCGATTCCAGCAGCTAGAAGCTCGTAATGCCTTATTTATGGAATAAAATTTTATTAGTCATGGGCCAAGACTGAAGACCTGAAGATATTTAACATACATCATGTTGCGATTACAAATCTCACATTTTGACATTGCATGAACTGTCTCGTACTATTTTATTACTTAGCAAATAAAATACTATATATACTGTGCACACATAGTATAGTATACTAGTGTGATGCTTTACTAATGGTAGTATAGGTATAGGAATATCATATCAATATACCTAAGTAATATTATAACGATAATCTCCTTTTGCAATTAAATTATTGGCATTGCTAGCATTACTAATAAATTGTTCATGAAGATCTTCACATAGTTGGCTGAAGTTTTCAAAGAACTGCAAGATTTCTTACAAGCTGAAAAATACTTAGCGTGTCTGTCTCATTTTTGATTAACAAAAACTCTTTTGAGCTTCATGCTGTACATCCAACAATGCAGAGAACTTCACGAGTAATTTCTTGGTAATGCGAGTAATGCTAATAATAATTGTACATCTACAACAGTATAGTGCATGCACATAAAAGACTTACTACTACTAAAGTAGTGCACCGTATGGAAGGAAGAGCAGAGAATGAAGTCTAGAGTAATTCTAATTCTACAAACACATTTGATACAGTCATACTTTACAACAATACTTCCACAGAACCACAGGACATACACAACAGACAAAACAGACCCCCTCTCCTCCCAAGTAAAGTAAAAGCTAAAGGAGAGAGCAACAACATTCACTTACAACTGAAAATACATGGTGGATACAAGCACAGTACAAGTTTTACGCACGAAACTCTCCTTGTTGTTCAGTCTTCATGTAAGCTTCATAAAACACACACACATACACAGCACATACTTTTATTGCTTAAACACATTCAGACGATACACACACTGAATACGTTTACGTTTAAAGAGAGTCGAGTATATAGTAAGTGACTCAGTCAGTGTGTTTGTGTGTGTTGTGAATGTAAAATACTATGTAGGGTAGGTACACGTTTGTAAGTTGAGAAACAAAAACAATATTCAGCATATCGGAGAGGAGTCTAGTCCTTATTAATCTTACACAGCTACTAAAAGTAAGTAAGCTTACTAGACATTTTCCAATAACATTATTACTACTACTTCTACAGAGTGCGCATTGTGTTTACCATAGATCTATAGAGGTTTTGTTTTGGTGTATACAATTACGTTTGTTTAGGTAAATATAATTTTACATTTACATTACTCATAAATACGTTGCGAATTCGACAGCAACTACAAAACAAACATTACAGTCAAAGTTAGAATTGTAATTATAGAATTTGTTTTGCAACTACTATAGTAGCTATTATCTTGTAGAGAGCAGCTTAGAAATTGGTGATTCATATTAATGTTCCCGTATAGTATTCCCAGTACTGTGAGTACATAGTATGCACATGGAGTAGTGCAAAGTGCAAGTTAAAATTATACAAGTGCAAGTGAGAAGTGTTAACTTGGATTGGAATCCAATGTAGTAAAAGCTGAAAAATTACGAAGAGACGAGCAAACAGCCGCGAACACCAAACCTCAGACTTTTTCACATTCTCTCAACTTGAAATATGGCGAGATTGAAACGTGGGTTTTGCGTAGTGTTTTTAATTCAGTTTTTCAGTGTTTTCACCTCCGTTGTACAAAATTCTTCAGGAGCTTATGTAGAACGTAAGTCATTTTCCCTAAATCTTTTATTACTAGAAGTATGGTAACGTTTTAAGTTACAACAGGTTAAATTTCTTTTATGTGACTCATAATTTGTTTGTTTACGACTGCGATTTTCAGTGCTTGTGTGTGTAACGCACATATACATTGTATATGTGCATACGAATTTTTAACTAAAGTAATGTAATCAGCCCGATACGCCGATAAGGTGTTAACCAGTTGATTCGATGCAGATTTCATTATCTGCACGTGAACATTAAAATCAGAGTTTATTTACTATTCCAGCAATACAATACAATAGATTATGTAATCAGACGGAGTAAATGTGTCTGTTTGTATTTGTAAATCTTTAAATACAGTATAATACTACTGTAATAGCATAAACTGGCAGATAATGTGCAAACAGTATTTTTGCACTTACAATTAAATTATTTAGCACAGACTACAGGGCGTTGGTCGACATGAATTATTAAATAACATCATCTGCACTAAACAATATTTTTGTATTCTTGATTGAAACACTTAATCAACAAATACGACGAAACAAAGGTCAAACAGAGCCTGTTAATCGCGATAACCTGTTGTGAGGAATCTATAAATATTATTATATGAAGCGCAAATAATTTAGTTGTAATTTAATATTTCCAATCTGCAAACTAATCCAAAACTCATCTTGCCATTATGTATTTATTTATTAAGAAGGTGTAAGCAAAATGATACGTACGAGGAGGTAGTGAAGTTACCTACAAGATAGTTAACCTGTAATCTTTGTAATATTGAAAATAAATCGAATTATTATGACATTGAATTTATATATCCACTATTCGTACTTTATGACGCGGCTTTAGATATAAAAATATCCAAGAAATTAATTTTATGTACATGTAATGCCTTTACTTGTATAAGCTCAAATATTAAGCTTGCCTACCACAAGAAACGAACAGTGTTCATTAATTTTAATATATTATGCAGGTTATAAAAAAGTTTGCAGGTGAGTTTTATAACTTATAATATATTAGAACTTTCATTACACTATTTACCAGTCACAGATCAAAGATGAAGGTATATGAAGGTACCTAGTTCATTCAAAGATTTTAACTGCAAATATTAGCACACAGAATGCAAAAAGATAAAAATCATCTGATAAAATGACGAATTAATTTTTCAAAGCGAGTTCATTCAGTTCATCTCCATGTCACGCTCCAAGTGTGCTCTCAAATAAAACACGCGAATATAGGACTAGGACCAAATTTCAACTATGCTGTGTGTGTAATCTTCTGCTTCTCTCTTTTCTTTAGTACACTTACCAACTCAAATGTGTAAAATGTTTTTGTGAGGGTTAACTATGTGACTTATGAGCTTTGTGTTGTGTTACGAGGCATCTGTATATAGAGTATACTATAGTTAAATTATTATTGTAGAATAAAAATACATTGTATAGAGTACTGCAACACTGTTATTATTATATATATTCAGTATACGACCATTGTTAACACTATCACTCCATATACCATTAACTGAAATTTACAGAATCACCGCCGTCTCTTACACAAAGTTAGCAGGCCTTTTTACTCTCTTGTTAGTTTATCTTGTGCTTCAATCTTCAACTAACAAACTAAGGCAAGTTATGTGTACGTTTTGAAACAGTAGTGATTTTTAATGCGTAAGATGTTGTTTTACATCAGATCAGACTATAATATATGACTGCATTGAAATGCATGAAATGATTCAAATTTATTTAACATGTACCTACTCATAAAGAATAAATACAGGTACAAACAACCAGAACAAAGCAAAACAAATGGCTATTCTTTATAGTTAGTAAATATTATGCTTCACGAAAAGCACGCCAATTTTAGTCAGTCAGTAGCCATAAACAAATTTGATGAACAAATTCTAATACACATAGATATGTATAATAAATAGGTTTCCAGTTCAAGTTTCAATTCCAGTTTTTAAGGCTAAACATAAACCTACATACCTTATATTATAATGGAATACATGGTTAAATATTTTAAATATTGTTAATTAGGTTAGTCGAAAGCTAAAATGTCATCATTCTCATCATCCAAAAATAACACAACTTAATCCACCCTACCAAAATGTCAAAAAGAATTACAATCTATTAAGACTGGAAGATAATATAGATCGTTTTTATTGTAACCCGTGTTGACATTTTTTACAACTATAGGGAGACCACGATGTTTGAGAATATACAAAATCATTCGTAGTCGTAACACACAACAGTAGGTATGTTTAGTGTACCTTAAGCATAACATGCATCTACCGTACTATTTAGTGTAGACATACATCATAAACCCTCTTGGTGTACATACTAACTAACAACCAAAATTTAAACACATAACAGAAAACATATACATAGTTGTTTGGTAAAATTACAGACTTCAGTATCAATAACATGTACTTAAGCTGGGCTAAATTGAATGCAATTTGACTAACGGGATTTAATGCACGGAATGACATGTGCAATGGCCCTATATAGTTACTTATCTTTAACAAGGTTGTAAAAGATGCTGATTCTGAACAGATATTTACGAATTTCAACAAAGACTTGAGATTAGTAAGCATAAGGTAGCTTAAAACTTGCTGCTATACCTGGCTGGGTAATGTTGGTATGCATATTGAGTGCTATTGTAAAGATTGTCGTCATGCCTTAACACACCAGCTATCTGTATGTCAGGAAGGGCTAAACTATACCAAGACCACCAACAATGACTTTAGAATGGAAAACAAATATAACGAAATTCAAAAAGAAAGCTTTGTGTTCTGCTTATTACGCTTGTAGTAGTAATATGTAAATATAGCAGCACTCTATGTAATATAACAAAATCCTTAAAGGTACAAATACATACCTAGAGTGTTTCTGTGTTGACTTACTGAATTGCTATGTAGAACACGAAAATTTACAGTGAATAGATAATTCGTGCAAGGTTCGACCCTTGTCTCATCTTTTGAACTTGTTGCATTGTACAATGTCAATCGGTCAGTGGGTTTAGTTTAAACCCTAGAAGTTTCTGAATACTTTTGTATCCTGTTAGTTCCCGTTTTATTGTCAATATCTTACTTTTAGCTTTATCATTGTCATTTTATAGGAGTGTTATTGTAAATGGGACCTTCGTTCGGGTTGTTTTTACGCGTTACAGATTTTTACATAATGCTGCGTGTACATTCTTCTACCCACATTAAACTGAATGTGCGTGGAAGTTATCTACCTACTTACTTACAATCTCAGGGTTTAATTAATAATGTCTTAAATATATAGCGAAATTCTCAAGTGGTTTGATATTTATGGCTTGCTGATACATATTATGCAGCGGATGTACAATATGTAATGCAAAGGAGGTTTTGCTCTAGTAGTTGTATGTAAATTTTCATTGTCAACTTCCTTGTTTACCGTTAGTAGAATAGATTACAATTAGTTACAATCCTACGTGTGATGTGTTACGTAATTGTGTGTTAATCGTTAATGACAATTTAGAATTTTCCGATTAGGTGTAAGTAGAATTACAGAATTAAGATAATAAGGGTATTATACATTAGAGCCAAAGGTATAGACGTAAAGTGTTGGAGCTTGTAGTAGCACGTGTTTGTTTGTAGATCCCATTGAGGAAATTACTAAAATTGTCTACCTACCAACCTACTATGACTTTCCTAGTAGCCTGGATTACTTTCTTGGTAATGTTGATACAATGTGACACTGTGTACGTTCCGTTTAAAATTGTCTTTCCCAGGACTATACCATAACTATAACACTTGTGTTAAAACGATGTGCAATGTTATGATTTATTTGATGTTTCCTGTAGATGTACATAATGCAATTGTTTTACCGTTAAACAATAAATAACATTTACGGAATAATGTGTATGTACACTTGGTAGTATGTTATGTACACAGTAGAAATGTCACTGTGTATTCGATTTGTGTAGTTTTTATGTTACCTTTATTTGCTGATATACTTAAAGTGAGTGTACAATCATGTTACGTTCACACAAAATCATTTTCACACTATAGTACTTATATATTTGTACAACTACTATAAATAGTAAGGTATGTAGTATTGTACTATGTATTATTCTCTGACTGTGATGTACATTTTTAGTTCTATTTATTTTTTACATACAGTCTTAAAATATCAATATGTGTATAAAGCGCATAAAACACAAAAGCGAAGTGCTCCGCTAATAATGGTGTAGTGTTACAAAAATGTATAAGTAATAAACACGCTAATACTTTTATGTGTGTACAAGATTTGATTAGCGAAAGATTTTTGTATAAAGTATTTTTATTGCTTGGTTGTGCCACATTTTTATTTATAAACTTGGCTAAATTGTGGACTGAAAACTTGCACATTGCAGTTTGGAAACAGACAGAGACATTTAATGCGTGTTATTACATGTGGTATGAGTGAAATGTAATTTTGGAATAAAGTACGTGCTAGCTTTTAGCTTGTGAGTACATCTGGCTCTGGTGACATTCAAAACTCACAAGAAGCCGGATGTGGTTAAGATGTCATGCAAAAAATAAGAAAGTTGAGACTTGAGCAGCCAGAAGATGTACTTGCACATTATCAAAGAGATTGTTTTACTTTAGACGCAGTCAGGTATGCATCTTTCATTTTGTGGTGATGTAGGATATGAAATCAGCGTGTGTAAATCTTTACGGCTTATTAGCGTTTAAAAGCAATTTTTACGGATAGACGCAATTAGTGTAAAGAATACTTTATCATGCTTCTTATTCATTTTCCTTGTTACCTATAGATAGCTCATACTTAAATTTACTTTTGTCTGTACTGCTATAATAAAATAATAAAATATGGACACCATTATATTATTAACATGTAATACAGTGTAGACTTACTGTCTGTGTGTACAGAGTGTATTATTCTTAATACCAACAGATCCCTACTACTTGGCAGACAATGCAAAAAATTACCACTGTTCTGTTTTGCCTTTGCTACGTCCTCATTTGTTATAGTATGCATTATGATTTAAGAGAAATTGTGTCCAAACCAAAGGGACATGCAGCCTGTAGCAGTTTTTAAAAATGTAGGTCAGGTTTTGCAAACAATCCTTTTCCTTATCTTTTCAGTGTCAATATAATGCTTACGTATTTTCGTTTGTAGCACTAACCATAATAAAGTCACTATTTATGAATATACTTAAGTTTTAATCTTTATCTATCATGCTCTATCGATTTGGATCTGCGTCGAAAGTGCCTAATTGTAAATTGCAACTCACGAACAAGAGGTTTTTCTGATGATATGAGAAAAATGACGCTCAACTGAAAAGCGGAACTGATAAATGGCTTATGTCTTGTGGTCGAAAGGAAAAGGCTTCATCATTTTCTAAAGAAGGTTCTGCATTCTCTCTGCTCATGATTTACATTTACCATTACCACAGATCTTTGAATAAAATTAGATAGGATAATTCAGTTCGTTAGGTGTATACAAATAGTGAGTATAATTTCCTGAAACCATAAAATATGTAAAATGTTTCTGCTTAAAAATGTTGTGATGTTTGTTTGTAGACAATAATACTTATGAAAACTTTACCTAACTACTTACCCATGTGTAAGATTACAGAGCTGATTTTTTTCTCTTTTTTACCAAACGTAACAAAATTACGACTGGTTCATCTAGTGCAATGATTCTGTCTGAATAATAAATGTTTAGTTATTATAGTCATTAACTTCGTCAGTTTACTTATCCCAAAGGTAGTTTGTGTGATGAATGAAGTAGGTAGTATTTTAAATTGATGGTGGTTTTATTTGAACATTGACGCACCAAGAAGATTTCTGCTAATTCGGCTTAGGTACTTTTTTAACACAACTAAATTAAGCTAATTAGGTTTAGTAATAAATTAATAATGATTCATAGCAGATCATGAATTGCATTGGTGAGATAATGTGTCTGTAGTAGGAAGGTTTACAGATGTTTTAACGCATAAAGAATTTATTCGGTATTTATTAAAGCATTTAACACGGATGAAGTCAGAGTTGTAGTCAACATACTTGTAAAATATTTCTTAAAATAGACTGACACATCACACACGTAGGTAGGTGTGATAATTTCATTATTCCACGCATAACATGGCTAATTCAAAACAATACATCTGATCTTGTATAACTATACGTATATTGTACATACAGATAGATAAGATTATAATAAGATACATGTTAGTAATTCATTGCTTGTCTGATGTTAAGTAACATTAAGCGTTCGTTGTATATTTACTGACAGTAAGATATTATGTGTATTACTGGAATTGTATTTTATAAAAATATGACTTTATCTGTATTTCATAGAAAAAGCATCCCATCACCAAACAATCTTTAGCTTAATGGGTAGCAGGGTAGCACCAGCTTAAACATTATCATTGCATAACGTACAAAAATACTCCAAATCTGTGTCCTGCGAATATGAAATCCATTCCATTCTAAGCATACACAATATATTTCAATATCGCTTGCGTCTAAATATATCAGTACTACTTACGAAGCTGTGACCAATCGATAGTATAAATTTTTAAAAAAACACTCTTGTTATGTTACAATAGGTTTACCATCTAAACAGATTGGGAATTAAGAATTTAATTTGCAGTATTTAATTAATTTAATTAACTTGTGGTACCATTTCTTATTGCAAAAAACAGACAGTTCCAATCAGATTCCTTACTAAAACATAAACATGCGTAGTGTACTTACAACGGAACATGTGTTATTTTAGTCTTCGCTAAACTAATTCCTTACCTATATATAGCAAATTTTGTCAACTAATAATATTAGTTACTCGAGCTGTGTGTTTTATAACGTGAGCTAAAACAATCTTCTGAATCTATTTTAATTACAAGCTACTCTTCATCTTTTAATTGTATCTGAATTTATTGACTCGTTTTAATAAGAAGGTAATTAGCAATAAACTTCTTGCTAAGTAGGTTAGAATTTTAATACATTTTGTTAACTTTATCAGCATTTTCCTTCGTTCATTTCTCCCATTTTGTCACGCAAGTCTAACACAACGAACCAATATCTGCATTGATTTATGTTAAATATCAAAATCACGTTTCCGAGCCATTATTATGGTCGTTACGTTATTTGAACAGCATGGATGTGGTGCATACATCAATCTTACTAATCTAGACCAGGCAAAATCGTCGAAAGTTTCACATAGTAATCTTCGGTTTATTTCTTATTTTCGTTTACTTGGTAGGAAATAACCCTAACTTTAAACCTACCGAATTTAAGGTCCTCGTAAGTTTTTCTCCACAGAATCAAAACATTTATACTTAGTACACTTAGTAGTCTCCTCGTCAGAGAAGTGGTGTGTCTCTGTCTATGTACAGTAAACGTTCATAAAATATTCCATTTCTTCTACTAGGATGTTTACTGAGATAGTTTGCAGAGATAAAGTATCATCGTAATATTATTCATCTCGTTGAATACGTTGTAAACGTTGAATACTACTGCTAAAGCATTAGTATTCAACGTTTTTTACCGCTATACTAACCTCAGTATTGAATTAGGTACGAAAGGAAGATGATTTTTGATTAGCAATCTCATGAGGCGGTTGTAAAGATGAAGCAGGACATTGAAAAGATGAATTAATGAGTGAGAAAGTCAGTGCGGTTGAATATTTAATGTAAACGTGCGGTAAGGTACATTGATTTAGAGCTTAGAAATAATCTGTATAATTCATCTAAGGAATTCATTTCTCTTGCGATCTTAAAAATGTTAAAATGCAATAAGTATTGTACTTTCAGCGCTACTACATACTTAAAACTAATGCAAGTGAGAATGAAACCCAAGTTTTAACTACAGTAGTGCTACATCTTCTGCTATTTTTGCCTGTGAGTCTGAACAGATGATAAATGTATATCGTGTCTGTAGTTCTCATAGTTTTCAATACGTCTGGTTGATGCTTATAGAAATCTTCTTCTGCATTGCTCACTTTCGTTGTCAACTCATGCAAGGAGAATTAAGCCAGTTTACGACTAGTAAAGTTATCTGTGATCTTTAAGACCAAGACGAACTGTTATAATATTTGTATTGTAACTTACTATATATGTATAAGTATACGAGGTATTATACTGCTAGAGCCAGAATGAAACATCATCTGCAGTATGAGTACATCAATCAAGCTGGCAAAGCAATTATTGTGAACAGTTTCTGTCCGTAGTTAAAGTTTCTTATGTATTCTGTGGCTGTTTCTAGGAAATAACATAAATTGCAGTGATGAATGAACTCAGAGCTTTAATGAACCAAGATATTGTTAGTACAGCCATATGATTCTAGAAGATTTTGCTTCCATTTTATGTACATTAGTGTATCTTTATTACATTTCATGTTTACTTTATGGATAAACTAATGAGCATTCTTATACTGATATATTATTTATCTATATCACACTAGTTGTGGACTAGGTACTATAACAAATGCAGGAGTTCAGCATTGCATTCTAGTACCAATTGGTGTTAGTTTTTTCAACAGAGAGAAATAAAAATCTTTATGTATAGCACGTGAAATTTCTAACAACCGATAATAAACTCCTGTGTACCAAAATGTGTACGTGATGTATTTATCTATACATTGTGGGGAAATACTTGCCAAAGAATCAATTAGATCCTTCTGAGAAGTTTCAGTGAAACAGAGATACCGTGCTTATGATATGTTCATGACAAATCCCATGTCGCAAACTCTAACAGTTGCCATCATAATTTTTTCATTGTTTAACCTGTATAGGTAAATACTCAAAACAAATATTGGCAAATGTCGCCATATGCGATTACAATTTTCTTTAAAGTTAATTAACTGCCATATCCATTCTCTTCTTGAGTGAGAAATCTGCAACCCGATGTTTTTAACAATGTTATTAATGACAAATGGCAGAATGGTTCTGAGTTTCTCCATTGGTGCTAGCTATGATTATTCTAAATTCACATGCATAGAGTAGATAGAGATAGAGTGTGCTGATTGAATAATAAATAAACTGTCTTGGTTAGCTTTTTTACAAGTTCTGTGGTATGGTATAGGTAGTTCTCTTATTATTTTTGTGTGGTTCTCTGTGGTGTAACTGATGACTGATGACACTATCATTTGCACAAATCATTAGAGACAATGATTTTTTTAAGTAGTGAAAAAATATTGTATGGGAATATGTGAGACTCTTTCCAGACTATGAGACTCTTGAGACTTTTTTCGGCCATGCACAATGGAAGTATTTTAGACACATTGCTGCAAATTGCTCCGATGTGTGTATATTTACTTATATGCAAAATCAACATGCTGAAAATTCAATGTCAAGATTAAAAATCTTAAATCTGTTGAATAATATAAGTAGGTACATATTTTAATTGGATAAACGCCTTATAACGCAATATGGTTGTAGTGTACAGGAGGGTATAGGTACTAGGAATTAGGTTCTTAGAAGAGAATGATTGCATGCATTGCAGAGATGATCAGATGATGCAATATTTTCTTCGTGAAATGCTATTTTTTTCATTCTAATGAGGCTTCTTGTATGTAGGACAATTTTTTGTGTTCTTAAACGGAGCATGATCTATCTGGGTTTTCACTAGACTTTGGTAATTATTGCATTATTGAATAGTATTTGTGCACAATCGTAATAATATTAATTAGTATCAGTATCTCTAATAAAATTTAGTAAGATAATTAACTGAATTTCTTTATGAATTTACAGAATTTATAGAAAGTCCAGAAGTATGTTCGAGTTCATCGTGGGGTATTTTGGGAAATTTATCCAAGAAGAAGCTTCAACTAAAAAACTTTCCAAATAATACATTCAGAGTGAAGCTTACAAGATGGCCGGAAATGTATTCTGGATTCATGAATATGCGGTGCAGATTCCAAGTTCAAGCTCCAAAGAAACATGGAGTGATGGTCATCATACAAGACATGAACCTCAGAACCAAAACACAATTTAGCTGTCAAGATTATATTAAAGTAAATGAACCATTTATATTCATTCCTGACAGACAAAATTTTTAGTAATCTGTAAAATCTCATTGCTGAAATTATTTCATGATTTAGTTTGAACAAAACGATGGCCTCAAAACAGGCCAGATTTGTGGAGAGCTGGACGCATCGGATTTTTCCAAATCTCCTGCTGGGCTTCTTGGCCCAAGATTTTTCTACGACCCTCAAGGTCAAATGGATGTTTTATTTTCAACTGGCGACAAAGAACGTGGGGATGAAAACAAGCCTTTGTCTCTTTCCTTAATTTTTACGGCTTACTCAGGTAACTCTTTAAATAAAAATGATTTGCAATTTCTTTCTGTATAAAATTTTTGTGTATCTATAAAAATCCGTAATTTCTTTCACTTACAGAATGCTCTCAATCCGCAATGTTGGCTGGTAGAGAAAAACAATGCTCGTCACTTCGAGGTCACTCATGTATCCCATCAGATTTATATTGCGACAATGTCATCAACTGTGGTAATGCTTTACAATATATCTGTAGTTGCAAATATATATATTATTAGAAATACCTATACTTCAAACCTTATACTAAGTTGTTAAATTTTGAAAATTAGTTTATGCACAATTTGTACATTTAAAATGGCAATAGTTTTTATGTTTTTGGTATGGAAAACCTTATGCTCCTATACCTATAGAAAAATTGACAATTTTGTCTGTTACATAGGTTTCAATGATGATGATTTTGGCTCTGACGAAAGAGACTGCAGCGGAAGTGGGATTCAGTCGAGTAATGCGGACAGCTTTGATAGCCGGTCTATGTCAATCTACGTTTTTGCAATCACTTCGATAGCTACGTTACTTATAGTTGTATTATTTGTTCTCATCATTTGCTGTTGCCTTCGTAAATTCACCAAGCGCCAAGCAATGCCTGGCACATTGGCTCAACATTCACAAGCTCATCACGAGGCAATGGAATTCCACATGGAAAACACTGGGTACAATTTCCTGTTAATATTTTTTCAAAGATGGATTTGCAAAAACTAAATTAAAGATGTTATTTATTCGAAATGAAAAACAAATATGGAAGGACAAGCATAATTCTGATTCTAACTGATTGATCTGTGATTATAATTTGTATTGAATTTTAAACTTGGTTTCAGCAGGCCGCCCAGTGCACCACCTCTTACTCTTGAAAGACTTACAAGCGAAAAGGCATCTGAAGACAAAGACCTTCCTCCGCCTTATCACGCACTTTTTCCAACGTCGCAATCAGATTCAATGAAAAAGTAGCTTTGTCGAAACGTTATATTATTATTCAAGAAGCTTATCGTACAGGTCGTACTGAATACTTACGTGTACAGTTACTCATTACGTAACTATTAATAATTAGAGACAGATTTGAATAATAATTATAATATTACATTGTATTTATTACTCATAATATTATGGTACTAATAATACTATGTAAATATTAAATCTCAATTTCTTTGTACAAAATTTAGACTACCTACCCAGATAATCGTGTCTTGATCAAATCTTCCTATGCAAGTACTTTCTCTCGTCATATATAGAGGATTGTGTGTTGTATAACATTATGTACTAGTTATTAAGTCCTTATAGAGTATATAAATTATACATATATGAAAACAAAGAATTTTAATACATACTGTAAGACTACCGAATTTACATCAACTGTTTGTATTTACTGTACAGCTATTGACTCCGCCATCGCGCTTTCTTACCTTTATGTCTTATATATTGTCTTGTTAATAATATATAACATCTTAAGCATTACTTTGCACTGTTTCTCATTGTCTACTGTATACAATTAAGAACTATTGCACTTTTTGTACTCCAAAAATATAATGAGCATCTCTTGCAATTGGTAAACACTCGTAAAATATTTAAGGGAGCAAAGGTAACTATTGTGGGTTTATTAGACTGTAAGTTGCGAATTTAGGAATTTAAAATTTGAAAGCACAGTCATTATATACTAAGAAGGTAGAAATTTTTCCACGAGTTTTTTCAGTGGAACTCATACTATTTCGTTAAACAATAAATCATTATGTTCCAGATATTGCTGCTGGTCAATCCAGGCATTCTAGTATCTTTTTTTATGGAATTCTAATGTTTGCGTCGAGTTGTGTAGGAACTAACTATGTCTGATTAAAATGTATTATTAAGTTGAGTGATTGCTTGCGTGCATATAATTATGTTAGTGTACTAGAAATATTGTTTGTACTGTATATAGAAGAAGATGAGGAAAAACTGAACAAGCTAGGACAATGAGATTTTGTAAACTGTTAATCATATGTTAACCATCTTTAAGCAATATAATTTATGGACGGTATGTACTGCTGGAAATGCATGTTTTACCGTTGTGCACTGAACAAATACATAATATTATCAAAGTTGAATAATATATATCACATAATGATGGTAACTACACATTATAATTTAATTAATGAAATATATGTACTAAATATATATAGATTATATATATTATGCAGTAACTCTGTAAGTTACTATTCTTTGAAATGTTATACCTATCTGTACAACATACTATTGTCCATGTTACAGTTTTTCTATTCAGAAAATATATCTAAAAACGGAAAAGTGAACAAAGTAGCTACATAAATAAAAGAATGATACTACGCAGCTTTGAATATAAGGCTGACCTTAAAGTTTACATTTTCGTAATAACAGCATAATATTTATGTTCGTTATTCGTCCAGTTGTATTGTAATTCAAAGTGTTAAATAATTTTGATTACCATATTAAAGTTGTATCTGAAAATCAATTTTGGAAGGAATGTACTGTTTTTTGCCAATAAAATTTTGTACTACAATGAATACAGACAATCATGTCGTACCATAATATTGTGTAATTAATTTTACAGTATTATAACATTGTTAAGAAATGAGTGTATTCAGATTCCGTTTCAGACCCTTCATCTAGATGTCTAACAATCAATAAAAACACCGAAAAGTTTTCAGTGTTTAGATTGATTTTTAGACTAGGTTGGGTATCTTCTTCATTCCGTGCGTGTAGACTTTCTACTTACAAACTCGTGCAAGGAACATTTCATCTAGATAATTAAAACTCATCATAACATACATAATACGTGAAATTATTTTATATGCAATGAATACCTTTTTGTACAGAAGATGATTTGGATTGATGCTTCGTAATTTTTTAAAATAAAGTGGAATTCCGTACAGTATGAATGAGTTAGATTAAAAAAGATATTGACAGATAACAGTAGTTTATTAAAAATTAGAATTATGTTCTCTCTTTAACAGTATAAAATATATTCATCAAACAACAGTAAATGTCTCCTTGTAAATATTTTACATTTTTATATGTTGAAAATCTTATCCTAGTTGAATTCATCCTTTAATTGTAATCTTTGTCTGAAAGCTGTTTTAATTCAGTTACACAAATATGTGAAAATTGCAATGCAATGGTAGTTTTGCCTTATCAGTCTTCACATTGATTACCTATGATATGTCGCAATATGTTTCAATTTTGAATCTCTTTATGCCTGTTAATATCTCTATAACATCTTTTTACTACTGTATTTTATTTATTTACAACGAACCTAACTGTTTAATGAAACCTTACAACAGAAATGGACGAGTTGTAAGAAATGACATTCACCTATGGTTGCAACATTTACCGACATGCATCTTCAAGTCGGATTGGTGATGAATTCTATTCAGTAGGATATTACAGCAATGTCAACTATATTCATTAGCTTATACAACTATTTACATGTGCTGTAAAATGAAAAGTACATTTTTGACAGGAATCTGCCGCACAGATGTGTACAATATTTTATTGTAGGTAATATCAAAGTACAAGATGTATTTACATGTTTTTGCATTCCATTGCGTCTCGGTTTTTACAAAATTGAATGTTCGGTAAGGAAAAAAGATTGAGACCAGTTGCTTGCACTCAGGTAGTCTTGTTCTGTTGTTTTTGTTGTTGACGTCGACTCACCTTGTTTGCTGAGGTAAGCTCTCAATTTCATTCACAATAATTTCTTTCACGTGTACAGCTACAACAGAAAAGTAACATAGAATGTAATTCAATTCATCTAATACCAATACTAATAGTGTTTACTTTATGGCGACTGCACATGCAAACCTATTCTAATTCGTATAAGCAATAAATGTGTGTGTAGATACATCTGTATTCAGAAAAATTCTGCTAGCTTGAGAGAAAGGGCGTACGAACTTCTACGAACTCAGATAAGAACGACATGAGTACATCCATTAATTCATACCTTCTTTTTATCCGGTTTATTTCTCCACAGGAAGATTCAGTGAGAGATATGACGGTGCGAATTCTACTTGGTGAACACACACAAACAAAATAAAATGCATACCAGAGAAAAGTTTAATAGCCCCTTGTGATTATTATGATTATACACCTCTCATATATGACCATGACTATAGTAGTAGTAAATAAATGTTGAACAAGTACATGTATTTCCGATTTACAGCTTAAGACTTGTCACTTGCAGTTTATGAGTAATAATACGAGAACTATACACAGTTGATGATCAAGAACTAAACGGTCTTCCTATGTTAAAATGCAGACCCTTACACTTTGGCTAAAAAGATGCTGCGATTGTTTGTCTAAGGAAATGCATATGAATCTGTGGTGCCTACCAGTAAGGTGAGATTGGTTGGGGTGTAAAATGTAAAATACATGCATACAAATTGTAATAACATTTTCCTGTCCTGGTGAAAAAACACCAGCCATAAAGCTATCCCCGTTGTGTGGTATGTGAAACATTCTGCAAGAAGCAAAGTCGGAGGAACAAAAATGTAAAGTAAACGAAAAGGCATGTAATGAGCAGAACGGAACACCCAGTAGGAAATGAAAACATATTCCGTAACTGCAAAGACTGCTTATATTGTATCTGCTACAAAAAACATTTTTCCCATAAAAATATTTTAATGCTTCATTTGCGACGATCCAACAGATTATTACGGAGTCTGCAAAGGTCATACATTTTTGAAGTTTATGAGTTATAAATCTTATTTAGGTACCACAACTAGCAACAGTAGCAACCAACCCGGTGAAACCAAGGAACATTGATGAATTTATTATTCATTATATTCTCATTGAATAAAAATTTATTATTACAATAATGTCGTATTGGTTTCATCATCAATCATTTCGTGTTAAATATAATTGATTAGTCTCATCAAAGTTATTTTTTTTAAACGTACCTTTTTCCATGTATAAAAGTTTGAGCGATTAAATCGAGTGAATCAAATCAATAAATAGTGCAAAAATACATGTTAAGGTCTTTTAAGTAACGAGACTCGAATGATAATGGCTGGAAGGATGACAAGTATAGAATTTATGTAATTTAGTCTTGGTTTGCTATTTCAGACTGTTAAATTTGCATACGAATGTGTTTATATGTCTGATAATAAATTGAAATATGACTTCATCGTAGGTCGCGAAAGAAAAATTATAAGGAATGAGAAGCATGTTTTGACAAAAGCTTTTATGAGATTTGGAAATGAAAACAAGCCTTTTTTGTATAAAGAATGTTGCACAGTTAATTAAAAAACATTTTGGTTTTAAAAACTATTCTATGTATTTCCAAATGACATTTGTCCGACGATACCGAATGGTAGTATTAGTATAACGTTTGCTTTACAAAATCTGGTACTACACTGGCATCTCATGAATATGAAACAAAAAATTTTGGTTTTGTTTGGTTTATGTATATTTTTATAATGACTTTACCTTTTGAACATGCATGGCCCATGTTATTATTGCTATTTAGAATGTTTTCTTAATGATTAATGCTTTTATGGTAATTCACAAGGCAAGTTACAAAGTAAATATTTACGTGGTCATTTATGGGTACGTGAAGTACTAATTATTCCACGGATATTGAAGTATTTATGTGAAGTAGAATGACCAACTAAATTGCATTAGAAAAGCGCACTGCCTAACTATATATCATTACCATTCCCGAGTAGCAATTCGCTGAGCTAATTCGCTGCGCGGAGAGCGATTTCACAGCTGGAGCTAATAGTCAGCGTTAATTATAGCGTATTAGC